>PVIC010001051.1:87395-100363 GCA_004025085.1 Thryonomys swinderianus
TGCCAAACATTAAACCTGGACCTACATCTTTAACCATGCACTAAACTAAAATTAAAGTGGATTAAATATCTAAATATTAAAAGAAAAACACTAAGCCTTCTGGAAGATAGATTAGGTAGAAGTCTTGGTAATACCACCATAGGGGAAGACTTTATGAACAAAAACCTCAGTAGCATGTGACCTAGCACAAGAATCAACAACTGAGATCTTATCTTATTTAAAAGCTTCTAGACAGCAGGAAAAACCACTAGCAGAACAAAAGACAACCTACAATGTGGGGAAAAAATTGTACAAGTTGTTTCTGAGGCAAAGGACTACTGTTTAGAATATATAAAGAACTTTAAAAAATCAGACCCTGATGAAAATTAAAGACCTAGTTAAAAAGTGGCATCTGAAATGAACATTTTTCAGATGAAGAAATAGAAACAGCAAAGAAACACACGAAGAAATGTTCAACATCACTCGTCATTTAAGAGATGCAGATGAAAACATCACTGAGATTCCATCTCACTGCAGAAAAAAATGGCTGCTATGAAGAAATCAACCAAATGCTGGTGGTGATGTGAGGAAAAGAAACCCTTCCCCACTGTTGGTGGGAATGTAGACTGCTGCAACCACTGTGGAAATCAGTGTGGAGATTCCTCAAAAAGCTAGGATTAGAGGTCCCACTTGACCCTACTATTTTACTGTTGATTATCATCATGAAAGAATTAGGAGCATCACATCAACCTGCGCACTCATGTTTTAAACAGCACTGTTTTTAATAGCTAAATCTTGAAAACAACTCAAATGCCCATCAACTGGAGACTGGATAAGAAGATTTTTTTAAAATAAAAAATAAAATGAAGTATTAGCCATAAAGAATGATAAATTTGAGACATTTATATCTAAATGGATACACATTGAGACCATATTCATAAGTGAAATGAATAGGATACACGTAAATACCATATCACTTCTCTATTATGAGAAACTAAAGATGTAAATGAGGTCCAAAATGTACAATTGATACTGTGAAATAGGAAGGAAATCTTCAAAGGGGAAGAGGAGGCAGGCAGGGGAAACAAAGCAGAGAAAGAAAAATTTGAAGGTAAAAGGAAAACACGAATACAAAGCTTATGTATATAAAAGGATGAAGGGGCTGAAAGGAGGGGAAGGTAATGGGAAAATAATAATCAAGATATATCATGTACAGGTACAACTCATCAATGATGAATGTGATCACAATATATACTTAAAGTGTACCTATAAGCTCAATTAAAAATTCTATTTTAATAATCTTAGCATCATCTTTCTGCTCCAGCTTTTCTAATAATGTGTTTTCAAATTTTAGATACCTATGTATTATTTTTAATGGCTTCATTAATAACTCAGTACAACATTAACCCATTTAAAATATTCACCTCTCTGGCTTTCATTATATTCAAGTTGTTGTGCCACCTTTGCTGTCATCAATCACAGAATAACTCTTTGCCCTGGTTTGAACTATGTATGTCTTAAACAAACAATGCCAGGTCTTCAGAATACAGTCTGTGTAAGAAGACCATAGAATGTCAAGGACAAAAAAGATGTGTAGACTCTGTATTTCAGAAAAGTAACTTCCACACATCCCCAACCCAGAACTGGGAAGCTTCCTGTCTCCCGGAACTCAGCCCGGCACTTTCTACCACCAGAGATAAGAGTCTTCTGCATGAGTCACTGACATTCACTTTTACCAGTGACTGCCAGCCTATGTATACTTGCTCCCTTCACAAACAGTATAAAATCTCTTCTAAGTCTTCTAAGATTTTTTATTTTAAAATAAAATATCTAGCCAAAAAACCTTGAACAAACTTAGCATGTGACCAGTAGAGTTTAAAGTTATAGGTGTTTTATTGATATAGCTTTTACTTCAGGTAACAAGAGGATGTACTCCAGAGCCATAAAGGTCTATTTTGGTATTTAAAGTTGCCTGATTTTTTGAGCCTTAATTTCAAAATTTAAAACTAGAAATAATAAAAGTTATTCTTCTTACAGGGTGAAGAATAGACTAAGTTCAGGGATTGGCTAATACAATATACATGCCCTTAGAATATTTTTCTGATAAATATTTATCCTTTTATATATTTAACACTATCAATTAAAAATTTTCCTCAAATTAATATTTAACTGCCACCATTGCTTCTTGGCCTTTTGGCTAAAATCAAGTGTAATATTTAACTGTCACTATAATAATATCTTCAATTTGGAAGTTTATGAAACTACTTTTACGTGTATTGTTCATTTAATCCACTCCAAAATCTTCTGAGATAAAACCCAGAATAATCAAAAGTTTGATCTTGATTTTCCTTTCTGTTCACTATGACATTTACTGCATCAGGGTACTGACAAGAGGAACCTAAGAATGACCCTTAAGTTTAGGACTCAGATTTATAACCTACAGTGACACAAATTCAATAATTCATTTTTTTCTCATGGAGGTCAGATGGCAGTGCTGAATTAGAAGAAAGGTCCTCTCTAGGGGAAAAAGATGACATCACTACTGAGCATGCTCCTTCACACTTCACACTTCTAACATGGTGGCAGCCAGCTGGGCACAATGGTGTTTTGACCAGAGAGCTGAAAATGTCAATACAAATACATACTTTGATTGCAAAGGACAAAATTCATTTCTCACACACAATTTCAGCTAAGAAGTTGTGGTCCAGATTTAAAAGAACTGGAACTGTGTTCCAGATCTCATTGTATCAAATGCTTCCATAATTCAAAGAGGACATCTCAATTTTGATTAATTAGAAAAATAAAGGGAGAAACCAAAAGAGGCTCTCTCCGCTGCATAAAGGGTCTACAGAAACAATAGGTCAAGAACCAGAGTTAAATGAAAAGACTGCACCTGCCCCCTGTAGACAAGCTTTGCCTTCATAGCTTCTGCTACTGATTTGCACTCCTCAATGAAAGGAAGCATTGGACTGGGAAACAGGAAGCCAGGAGAAGTGTTTCCAACTCTGTTCATTTTAGTTTCTGTTATGTGTTCTCTTCCTCTACAACAGACGAGCTCGGATCAAGGACATTGTCATCTTGGTGTTGAGGTTCTGTCATTTGCTTTCTATTTTCCTTTAGTGATTTGGTCATGATGATAACAAGGAACACAATATAAAGAGGAATCTTTTCACCTGCCTTTATGCAAGCAGATCAGTCTATCTGCACACAGAGAGGGCTGCAGAAATTTTTCTGAATCAGAGTGAGAGCCAAAAGATAATTAGATAAGAGATACTGCTTGGGAAAATTCAGTCTCTCATATACTTCGAAATTATCCTCCTGAGTGCCTCAAGTTCTATTTATTCTTCAAGCACTGAAATAACCACAGCATATTTCAGAAATGGCCTAAGAAAGAGTATCTTTTTTACTTCACCATGTATGGTTTCAATCCAGCTGTTTTTGAGTTCACGTCACTCACTCCTGTTGAGTTAGACTCTCGCCAGACTGATATATAGCCACATCGGCCTCAAAAGGGAAGAGATGCTTGCTGGGAAGAATCACGTAGCAATTCCATCCAACCACTTGACACTTTTATTCCTAACACAGCACTGAATAGCTTGATATCTCTTCTGGCCTGTTATAAATAGGTTCTGATGTCTGTGTCTCTAGCTCACTGGGAAAGAATGCAAACAGTCCCGGGAATGAAATACTCAGGAAGGTTGCTTTGCCTGGTAAGAACTATTTTCTTTTATATGACAACATTCTTCTCCCAACATAGTGAAAGCCTTACATTTTTCGCCTGTGAGTTTCTCATCCTTAGGAATGATGTGATGCTTCATGTAAGAAAGAAAGGAAGAAGGAAGTTACATCAGGAGCAAGAACGCAGAACAGTATCTTTCTTCCTCAGTGGACATTTTAAAGGAATGCTCATTGTTTTGACCAAATCTGTTTTCCTTCCTTGTCCAGCAACAAATGTCATTCACATAAAATCTGCTACAGAAGGCCATCTAGACACCCAGCAGTACAACCCAGTACTACAAGATAGTCGTTATCAAGTTGGATTTATAGAATCAATTAAAAATCCATGAATAAAATTTTAGAAAATGAAATTATTCTTTTTTCCCATACATAATTGAGAAATTATCAACAATTGTTATATAAAAGACTGATTTTGAGTTGAAAAGCAATAAATGTTGCATGTGAGGAACAAAAACAAAGACAGACAACTATTAGATTTCCTAGTTTAGTTATCAGTAACCTGTCGGTATTTGTAAAAGGGATTTTAGGTTTCCATTTATGAACCTAGAAATACTTCTCATTCCTACTCTGAGATAAGGAGAATGAACCTGATAAACTTTGACTCTTGATTTCTGTGGACAAAATGTGATTCTAAAGGGTTTTTTGCTTCTAAACTTAGGTAAGTTGCCCTTCACCAACGCAGTCACATCTCAAGTCCAACTGTGTGTGACAGTGATCTCTAGTTTATATGTGACTTTGATTCCTTTGTTGACTTAAATTACTAGTGCTGCAGTTGAAAAACTGGATGTTATATTTTCTAACTTATATAGTTTTAATGATCCTGAAGTTTTAGAATGAAGAAATATTCAGAACTGACGTTCTCTCCAAGTATCTGGACATAATGCTAAGTGATGTTTGACCTGAACATTATACTAGGTAGAAGGCTTGCAATTCTAGTCCACTCCACCTTTACAGTGCAAATCAGAGTGCCTCTAATGGCAACAAAAAATAGCTATGTCTAACATGTAATCAACTACATTTTTCCTGAAATCAAAAGTAAAAAATAATTGAAAATTTTGTTCTAAGAGTTTTAAAAATGACCCTTTGTCTAATAAGCATGAAGTTCCCCCAAATCATGGAAACACAGTACAGCAGTAGTGTGGAAGACATGGACTATTGCTGAAAATGATCTGCTCGCTGTCTCACTATTTTGAGCAGTGCCAGTCAAACGCGAATGACTTTTTAAACAATGGCTTGCTTTCACATAAAGTCACAGTGTGTCTAAATATGTTCATAATTGACTTTTCCACGCAGATTTTACATGCTTCTTCCTGTTTACTAAGGCTGTCCATGTAAATTCTCACCTCAGCAAACCTTAGCAGATGCCCAAAGTGGCTACTAAAATGTGTATTACAGTCCTTCCACCCCTATAAGAAATACATATATATATACATGGCTGGGGTTTTTTTCTAATTTCAATGTATTCTCCAAAGAGTACTTTTCAGGCTGATTCATTTCAACTGCTTGGCATTAGGGGTATTTCAGCAAAGGTGCAAGTAAAAGTTGGTAAGTAGGACTGAGGACTGGGGAGTGTTATATACATGTGGAAGGACAGGATAGCAGAGGCCACACAGGGCCTGACATGCTGGCTAAGAGAAGGTCACTGCAGATCCTGGGGTGCATGGAGAAAGGTTGTATGTCAGGAGGTGAGGGTGTGCTAGACTGGGTAGAACTTAGCAATACAGATTCCCAAAAGGATGATGAACCTGTCCAATAAGTGAAGAAAAGTAGAAGCCCCTGTGCTTTCTTTAAGAAAAGCCTTTTTGGAAATTTTTTGTTTTGGAAAATTTCCTAAAGCCAGCATTGACTTACAACCTTCATCCTGATTTTCCTCCTCCTCTTCTTTCTCTTCTTTTTCGCCCTTCCCCTTCCTTTCCTCTTTTCTGCCTCTCCTCCTCCTCTTTTTATTCTTCTTTCTCTGCTACTTTCTTTCTTTGGAGGTCCTGGAGATCAAACCCAGGGCCTCCCACGTGTTTACACGAGTACTCCACCATGGAGCACTAGCCCCTCCACCTTTAGGCCCTTTTTTTTTGTTAATGAACAGGATGGTTTTTCCTTAAGCTAGTATCTGAAGTCCAGTAGCATAAATGGTGCTGCCCTCACTGTGGATACTTTCCAATGTTCCATAAAATCTGTTAGAGAATTTTCCTGTATATGGACTCACCACAAATGTGCTCATCCATCCCTCATGGATGCCTTCATCACACATTTTCTAACTACTGTCTCTGTACCAAGTACTCTACTGGGCACTGAGGTTACAAAGACAAAAGAAACAGGGGCCGGAGCTCATCCATCCCTCATGGATGCCTTCATCACACATTTTCTAACTACTGTCTCTGTACCAAGTACTCTACTGGGCGCTGAGGTTACAAAAACAAAAGAAACAGGGGCCGGAGGGTTAGCTCAGTGGTTCCAGCGCCTGCCTTGCAAGCGCAAGGACCTGAGTTCAATCCCCGGTAACCACATATAATGCTGGGCGTGGTGGCTCACGCCTGTAATCCCAGCACTCGGGAGGCAGAGACGGGAGGATTGCTGAGTTCGCAGCGGCTTGCCTGGGCACCATAGTGAGCTCAGGGCCAGCCTGAACTACAAAGTGAGACCCTGTCTCCAAAAAGCCAAAAAAAAAAAAAGAAACAGTCTGTTACTTCATTGAGTTCAGCAGGCAAGACAAACATAAGTAGATTTTTTAAAACAGCAGGATACAGATGAAAGCCCAACATGGCATCTCTTTTTATATGATGATTTTCTTTTCAGCAGCTTCTTACCAGAAATCAAAATACGACAGATCACATAGGTTTTCCCAGATGTCACACCAGAGTAGTGTTTCCATAACAGCATCTCCTCAAAGTGGCTACCTAAGCGTCTGGACGTCAGAGTGTACAGAAGCTCTAAGCTGTTTGTTTAGCCTCTGTCCAGTGACAGGACAGATGTCTCCTCCATACTTGTTCAAGTCTTGGAAGAAAAGGTCACAGTGGTGTCTGTGCTGTTCCAGAAACTTCTAGGCCCCCTGGAAAGCATCTGCTACAACTAACAGACCTCTGTTAGCCTTAGTTTCACCAGAGGAGAGTAGTTCTGAGTAAGCAAGGGAAGCAAGGGAAGCAAGCTCAGTCTCATTCAATAATGGAAGTTAGAAAAGCACTATTACAAGGGTCTCTCCCTCTCAAACTATCTCCCACAACTACTAAATGATGACATTTTAATTGACTTGAATCCTTCCATAAGAGATAAAACCAAAAGGTTGTATGGAGATGTATGCCTGAGATCATGCACACAATTAACTGAAATCCACTCCCAGTCCAGTAACATAAACTGGGAGCTGTCAACTGTGACAGAAAGGCCACTCTCAAGTTCAGTTCTCTTTCATTCGGTCTCTTCCACAGAATGGAAGGTTAACAAGCAAGGCCAGGAATGTGGATACTGTCACTGTGGAAAGGAACATGGATCTCACCGGCCTCAGAGTGTGGTGGGACAGCTAAATCCCAGAAGCACATGCTCACAGCTCTGACTGTGGAAGGTGCCACCGTGGGCACATGGAGCCCACCAGGTAAGGACCGTATCAGTGATAGTGAGCAGCCTGCTATCCACAGTGAGAAACACTCCAGTTTTCCTTCTAACAAAGGGAGGTTGTTCTCTGAGATTCTTTCTGGATGAAGAATGAAATAATGTGTAAAGGTGGAACCTTTAAATAGAACCACTGGAGATCAAACCCTACACCTTCCTTATGCATGGGCAAGTGGGGGTCAAATCCAGCACCTCTGCAAGGAGCTACATCTCCAACCCTACATTTTTCTAAATTTAGAGACAGATTCTTGCTAACCCATTAAGCTGTCCAGGCTGAGTCCAAACTTGCAGTCTTCCTGCCTTAGCTTCCCTGAGTGTTAGGATTGCAGATATTTCCACAGCACCCAGTTTGTCCTCTCTGGAGCTGTGTAATCTTAAGGATGTAACTTGACCCCCTCTGTACTCTAGTTCTCCTCTGCAGAAAGGAATAAGCAATGATGCAACTCAGAGCATTGCTGTGATACCTAAAAGAGGTAACAGAGAACGGGCCCCTTCTATACAGAAAGTGCTAAATTCCTATCTGCTCAGATGATTGTGTATCGGGCTGAAAACATTGAAGTCCCTGATTGGACTTGCCTGAGACAAAATCAGGCATGCTCTGTTGAGAAGGAGGACTGAGGAGCGTAGTGGGATAATCACATGCTCACACCACACTCTGTAGCCTGTCCTAGATAATTTGCACATGGACAGTTCCATGGGTTCAAGCAACAACAATGGAATCCGGGGCTGCTCTCACAGGAATTTCTCTGGAACTTTCAGATGCAGCTCCTTAGGAAACTAGGTCAAAGCCCCTGAATAGTAGAGGAGAGCGGATTCCTAGGGTCTTGGGTTGGGGTACAGCCCACAGGACCTATGGAGAGTAGGGATTTCCTTTACATCTCCTTTGTGCCCCACATTACAATATATCAATAGAGTCTCCCAATAAATTTAAACCAGACAGAGGCTCTGGGAAGCTCACCTTACTCATCCTGGAGGGTCAAAATACCACTATCAAGAAAGCTGAGATGAGCTCCTGAAGAGCCCACTGCTCCACCACAAGAAGCCCAAGAACAGAGACACAAGCACAGTTCCAAGTATCACAGTCACTGAAATGGTCACACATATTTAATGTCTAGTTGTGATATGAGGCCAGGAAAGACAATCAAGTTCTCTGGTAATTCTCATGTGTATCGACAATTTCAAAAAATTCCAAATGTAACTGAGTGAATTTTTTATTTGCAGAATTTAATTTTTAAATCTTACTCAGAAGTTATATCTAATTTTCACATTGATCTTCAAAAAAATCTTGGTTTTTCAAGTACTCATACTAAAAAGGTCTTTTTTTATATAAAGATTACTTTACAGAATGTAGTTTTCACATGCTTATTTCTTCTTTAGTATTTTTAGTTGATCATTTGGGGTCATGGAAAGGACAGGGAGATATGGGAAATACCTAAAAAGAAATAAATCCAACTAAGGTTTAACACTCTTCTATAAAACAGAAGGGGAGAAAAAGGCTACAGGAAGCCAATAACAGCATAACAGCACAAAAATCTGATTTATCATGCTCAAACAGGAAAACACTATTTAACAAAATACCGAGTGTTAACAATTTAGGCATTTATTCAGTTCTTTTAATGGATCCCTCTTATACTTCTCAATGATGGGCTTTAAATATCTATTCTAACTTGTTAGATGTTTTCCATTTCCTTGTGGAATTATGCAGGGACTGCAGTACCTCTCTTCGGGCACATAAAAGGACTTGGACAAGTGCCATGATTCTTTCCAAAATACTAAAAGGGACTAGTTTATTTACAGACATTCATGGCTATCATGTTGGCAGTGGCATAAGGATAAAAAATAATCTCTCTCTATGGAAACCAAATACAAGGACATTCTCATTGAATCACATGTGTTACAGGGATATGAGCCACAGTGTCCAGCCACGGGCATTTATTTCTATCACCTTTGTGAACATAAAGCTTTCTGGTACAGTGAAACTCCAAGGAGTTTCTCCTCTGTAAATTAAGGCAGTTGTTTTATTAGAAAAAGTAAATTTTACTTTTTTACTAGTACGTTTTACTAGTACATTTAACTTTTTTACTAGTACATGATGTTTACATTCCAGGTGGGAATTTCACACACATCTTAATTCTTTTTTACATCCTTCTTGCCTTTTCTCCGTACCTCTTCCACCTAAATTTTGATCTTCTTCCCTTTTTTCCATGCAGCACATAATGTTTCCATTCCTTGTGTGGAGTTGGCACCTGCACATGACACATCTTCATTTCTTCTTCCTCCCCTCCCCTCCCTTCTGCCCTTCCCTCCTTCTGTTGAGAAAGATCTCTCTCCCCACTTCCTATTATCTCCCCCCCCCTTTTTTGTGGAACTGGAAATTGAAATCAGGACCTTCCACTTGCCAGACAGGTACAGAACCACACCTCCAGCCCCTCCTACTTCCTATTAACTTTTATTTTGCTTTTTCTTTATACTTTGAGTTTCTCGTGTAAGAAAAAACATGAGATATTTAATCTCTCACATCTCATTTATTTCACTTAACTTTATGGTCTCGAAGTGCAGCCATGTTCATACAAATGGCTCGGGTTTGTCCTTCTTTGGGGCAGAGTAGTCCCCCATTGGGTGTAAATGGCACATTTACTTTATCTATTCATTTGTTAATGGTCATGAGGCTGCTTTCAAGATTTAATTATGATGAGTTGTGCTGCTATAAACAGGGGTATGATACCTGGGATTTAGCTCAAGTTGTACCACGCCTACCTTGGAAGCATAAAGGCCCAAGTTCAACCCCCGATACCACAAAAAAAAAAGAAATAAAAAATAAAAAACAAACATGGGTGTGCATGGATCACTATAATAGGATGTCTTTAACTCAGGAGGAAAAATATAAAGGGCATAGTTGACTCAAACGGAATTTGTAGTTTCAGCTTTTTGAGAATTTCTTCACTGAAACAGCAAGTTTTGCTCTCATGAATAAAACCTGTTTTTCAGATAAACCATGAAGATATCTGAATATGTAGAATCGAATCTACAGGTTTATGATTGTCCCAACTGAAAACCCCAAGACATTATGAATGAAGAAACATAACAAACTGAAAATCAGTGAAGACAGGTACAAAGAAGAGATGAGCTTATATCCAGGAGAGGTGTGAAGGATTGCAGTTTCTCAATTCTAAACTTAAAGCATTCTGCAAGGTTCTACAGCTTCGCTTTCCCTAATACTCATTTCCACTAAATCAGGAAGGCCTGTTAGGCCACCAGAAAAGAACAGAACTTAGAGCCTATTCATTACTTCCACCATCATTCGTCAACAGTCAAGGTCACCATCATCTGCCTGCTGTGCTTACTGCACAGCCTACTGCTGTCTCCGTGGCTCACCAGTGCCATTTTCAGCAACCAGATTATTGCTTTCAAGAGTCCTTTAGCTTTGGACACAAGAACCATGATTTAATGACCCACTGTCCTCCTAGCTCTCACACAACCTCCCGTGCCCTGTCTCTTCTCCACTCCCGACCTCCTCTTGCCCCTCTGTCCTTGCTAATCTGCCAGTTCACTGACTGCACTGACCCCCACTGAGCACCTGGCTATACACAGCATGTGCACTGCTGTTCCATGATATTGTCTGCCCTCCAACATACTATATAATTGACTTGCTATGTGTTACTTGTCTTTCTGAGTAGAACGTAAACCCTGAGATGGATGATTTTGGAGCAACTTCTATCTATATCCCTTCTATCTACAACAGTACTTAACAATCATAACAAGATTGCTAAATAAAATACAGAATATCAGTTAACATTGAATTTTGAATGAAGAATGGAGAATTTTTGTATAAATATGTCCCATTCTCTATTTGAACCACATTGTGCTTATATCTTTAAAAATATCTATTGTTTACCTGGAATTCCAATTTAAGTGCATGTTACATAATTTTATTTGCTAAATTTGGAAGTCTTAACTCAAAAACACTTGCCACTTGACTAAGTCAAAATTGAGGGGGCTAGAAAGCACAGATAACTATGATAATTAACTTAGCAAGTTATAAGGAATTAAGTATTAAGCATCATCACAGCTGGCGTAAAGGAGAAGGGGAAGGAGAAATCAAAATGAGACAATTCATGAAGTAACAACAAAACTAGAGAACTCACACTACCAGATTTCAAGATTCATTGAAAAGTTATAATAATAATATAATGTATATTGTATTGATTCAAGAGCAAATAGGCCAATGAAGCAGAAGAGAGAATCTAGAAGCAGAGATCAAATATGTGGTGCCTTCACTTATGACAATACAAAGAAATAAATTCCACATTCACTGTTGTGTGGAAATATGAAAAGTAAAATAGGGAATATAAAAGATGGCATGAAAGAATATATTCATGAGTTTCAAAGAGAGATTTTTAGAACACAACAAAAGAAAAGATTTATAGGAGTGTGGTAAATTTTTTTTACTACTAAGGATAGTAATGAAAACCTGGATTTCATTAAAATTAAGAAATATTTTTCATCAAAAACAATTATAGCAGTGTTGAGTCACAGTGTGGGAAAAAGACTTGGAAATTTTCTCTTTGATAAAGATCTCATGGCCAGAAGAAAAAAGAAATTCTCAACGAATTTAAAAAATACAAATCCAATCACTTTTTTTACTAGATTAACTTCTCCACTAAAGAGAATAATCAAATAGTCAATGGAAAATAATTAACCAACATAATTAAAACAGAAAATTTCTGACTCATTTGACATAGAAACAAACAAGTAAACAATTAACCTGAGGATAACAAAAGTCAGAGAGGATATGGAACAATAGCAACTTCCCTACATTACTCATGGAAATGTACATTAAGATAAACGCCTTGAAAAAGTGCCCAAAAAGATATGTGTACCTAATAATTTCCCCACAGTTATATGCCAAATAGTGATAGATATGTTTTGTTCAAAAAGAGATATAATGGGAATGTTCACAGTATTATTTATGATAGTCCTGAGTTAGAAACAACTCAGTTGTCCATCAACAAATAGAAAGAACACATTGTAGTACATACACAGAGGTATAAATAAAACACAAAGTACTATTATATACAAAACCTAGGTATGTCTCACAAATATGATGCTGTGCAAAAAAAAAAAGAAAAATACCATAGACAAATACACATGCTGTATCATTCTATTTCCCTAACACTCAAAAGCAGGCAAAACTAACCAATACAGGTTACTGGCCCTTCCAACAGAGCTAAGAAATGACTTTTACAGGAAATAGGAGATTGCTCAGTCTGTTGATACTGATTTCAGCAGTAGCTATATATGAGTGTTTAATTCAAAACTCAGAGCTATACACTTATAATGTGTTTATTTTCCTCTATACTATCATATTTAAGTACATATTCCCAAAATTAAAAACAATTGATGGGGCCAGAGGGTTAGCTCAGTGGTTCTGGCACCTGAGTTCGATCCCCAGTAACCACATATAATGCTGGGCATGGAGACACGCCCACCAACAATCAACACCGCATACCACAATGCCGGATGTGGTGGCTCACGCCTGTCATCCCAGCACTCGGGAGGCAGAGACAGGAGGATTGCTGAGTTCGCGGCGGCTTGCCTGGGCACCATAGTGAGCTCAGGGCCAGCCTGAACTACAAAGCGAGACCCTGTCT
>PVIC010001052.1:0-100209 GCA_004025085.1 Thryonomys swinderianus
AATCTTCAAGGTTTGAAGCTTGCTCAGTGTCTTTGTGAAGGAAGATTTAAATAATACCATTAACAGAAGCACAAAGTGTGCAAAAAGGTACCTTATTATCTGAAGTCTTTTCTATAAATGATGTGTACCATTGCTCTACATACCAGTATGAGTTTTAACGAGTTGAGTATTTTGTCATTTATATCTTTGTATTGGCTTTTGAAGTTCTTTCTTTTATGATACTATTGATATGCAATTGTAATACAACATGCCCGAGAAATAATTTAGAACTAGAAAAGCCAAAGGTTGTACATAATACATAGTGACAAAAATCTTTTCCCATTCTTGAAAACTCGGTATTATAAAATTTGAAATGATTCCCTTTGCAGAAGGACAACTGTTTATTCACACCTTTTTAGATAGGCCACAACACCGGTTTGCAAAGTCTGGGAGTAGCTTGCAACCCTGCTGTCTTTCTCTATCCTCTCTTTTCTCCAAAACAGGAAGAGTGATTTGTCTGACTTCCCAGGCAGACAGTGGGGTACATGGAGCCCACTGCTAACTCCTGGTGTGTAGGTTGCAGGTGGTTAATAAATGTTGAATTTAATTGACTCTTAATAAGACAATAAATTGCTTTCCGTTCATCCATCGATCATAAAAATACACAGCACATTTATTGGGTTCCTGGCTCTGTGCTTGTTCCTGTCATTGTTCATGGAATAATGGCCTTAAAGGAGCAGGAAGGACATCTGTGAGGAGCTCAGGGGCTTGTGTACTTGTAATAGGAGAGAAACTCTAAGGATAAACCTAAAGATGCCCCAAAGTAGGAAGGTCCATATTTATAGTGCCCTGAGGGCTTTGCCTAATACAATCTCGCCCAGATGAGATTTAATCCAATTGAGAGACAAATCTTCTGTATACAGAAAATCACTAGAAAATAAAACAAGACAGGTGGGACAGGGTACAAATGGAATAAGACAATGAAAGGGGCTCTAAACATTGCCAGAACCATTACTGGTCCATCATATCCCATTTATTGGACATCATATAATTAACTGTGGAATGCTGGTTTTCTTTTCATCTAAATTGGACAAGTCCACATAAAACGAGAATGGAAGTGATAGAGAGGAAGAGAGAGGACATGCTCCGATAACTGACTGCTGCTTTGGCAGCAGTCTGATTCAACCTTGAACCCCTTTCCCTTTGTTGTCTCTGTTGCTCTCCCAGAAAACACAGTGGATCTTGTTAATATTAAAGAGAGAAAGAGAATGTCTGGCATTTAAAAAACCATGCCAAAGCCAAACCCTTTTCCTTTTATAACCTTTTTGCTTACTGGAATCTAGACATAGTCTCTGTCTCTATACTGCACTAGCTTTAAACCAGTCAAGACCTTAATTTTTAAGTTAAATGACCTGAACAAACCATAAGACAGCCACATTTCTTCAAGCTGGGTAATACTGGATCCTTGAGATAGACAAAACCCAGATGACTTGGTATCGGGGCTCTGAGGGACAAAGAATGTGACTGGAGGGACTAGGAAGCCTCCACACTGGGACCCGGCTGTGCCTTGCAGAGCCCAGCCCACTCACTCCCCGGTCAGGCTCTGTGTCAGCCAGCCACAGGATTCACGTCCACCCAAGAGAGATGGATTTGTTTTCTACAGAGGCTGCAGCACTGAATTTTAGTTTTCAGCGAGATTCCCCTCAATGAATATGATTGAGACCGAGGAACACTGATAAATAAAAAGTAAGGTGCTCAGAAGTTCCAGCACCCCCGAGGAGAGTCACTAAAATCTGGAAAATTGATCAAACAATGAAAGATGACTTCAGAATGGTCACATGGATTCTGGGAGGGCAAGAACATGTAACCACATGGAGGAAGGTTGTATCTAGAGCATTCTGGTCTCTGTGAATGTCCTAGGACAGTAGCTGGGGTCGCCCTGACCTCTGAGTAAGATTCAGAGATGTTGGCTCCACCTCCCTGCTCTGGAGAATCAGTGCTCTGACTCTAGAAAGTGAAAGATACTCATCTCTTTGTTTAAGAAAAAGGAAAAATATAATAGTTTGTAGACAGATTACTAGATTCTCCAATACTAGATCCTTAGATGATCCACCCGGTTCAGAAAATAACATCCTTATAAATATGGTTCTGAAAGAAAATAAAAGAGCATGTATATAGGGGCTGGGGAGGTGTGGGTGGGTAGGGATGTGGGTGAAAATGGGAATTAACTTGTGTCCTATACTAGTACAAATTCCCCAATGTTATGTGTGATTGTGAGATGTATATAAAATGTACCAATAAAGAATTCAATTTTAAAAAAAGAAAATAACATCCTTATTCAGAGGAGGAGAAAACCAAGCACAGGCACAGCTGACCGAGCACACGTGGAATGGACCAGTCCTGAGATATAGGTGGGCCTGGTATATCTGGTACATCCATACAGCATGTTGACTGGTCCTTCTCAAAAATGTAGCTCAATATTTAATTCTAAGTAAGCATCACCTTTAGGAGACTATAGTGCACAGCACATGCCATTATTGAGAGACACTATTGGAATTTCTTGTTTTTCAAACTGCCTTAAGATACAAACCATTTTTCCCAACTTCCTCACGGCTGCACTTCTCAGAGTACAGTTCTAATCTCCCTCAAAACACCCTCCCTTGCTTCAACCGCCCTTAGCCCACGATCCTTGCCACTCTTCAAGGCAGTTCTGGAAGTCCTCTTTCATGGGTATCTTCATGAGATATGATAAAAAATTCAGGGGGGGGGGGTGCCGCAGCAAACAGAAAGGCAGGCTCCCAGCCCGGTACAGTCCTCATCGTCTTACTCATGGAACCTGGCACTCTGCAACTTCTGACTCTTTCCCAAGTTAAAATCACCATGAAAAGTCAATGTTTTGAATCAGTTCAGGACATTGAGGCAACCAGGACAGCACAGCTAATGACATTTAGGAAAGAGAGCCTCCAGAACTGCCTCGGGAAATGGCAAGAATAATGGGACAAGGGTGTTCAAAGCAAGGGTGAAGATTTTAAGAGGAATGTATTTTTTACTTTAATAATATTAATTTAATAATGGCAATGTGCTTTTTACTTTAATAATTTTTATGAAAGTATATCATATTTTAAGATATTTCAAGACCAGTTACCTAACTGCTTAGTATTCAATAGAGTAATGAATATTTATGTGCAGCACATAAGTGAATAAAATGGGAATTTCACTATCCTTCTCCACTGAGCATGCACTGGAATAAAAATAAAGATTGAGAGAATATTGCCGAAGATTGGAAAGTTACTCTCTAATTGGCCCTGAGTTAGTAGAGCCCTTAGGTGCCTGGCCTAAACAAACATTTTATGGCTAATTCCTCAGGGGAAAGGTAGGGAATTGTGCAACATGTTAAGCTCAGGGCCAATTAGGAGAACAGTGAGATATGAAAGAAGTCTGCCTTCCACATCCAGCTCTCAAATACCATCTGGGGACCGGCAGCCTGCTGGTATCCCCATGATTCTGGAATCTGCATCTCAAAGGGATGTCATATCCAAGACGGGGTCTGAGGAGCTGTCACACATACCTGAACTTCAAGAACTGTGTATAATAGGTTTTTATCCGGGAAAGAAGTTTTGGTTAAAACTTGTAGTATGTCATTATAGTGCATATTCAGAGTGAATGTTCCAAGAGAAAAGGGTGTCTGTGCTCATTAAAACTTTGCAGAATGAGGCAAAGAATATGAATGTAGAGCCTTGCTTATCATCAGGATGACTGCTATGTGACCCCAGGCAGGTTATTACTTATCTTTACACTTCAGTTTGCTCAATTCTCAGCAATACTGGTGTTTTAACAATGTGCTATGTTAATAAGCCTGTTTGGGAGGTTAGATGAGATATTGCCTAAAAAACACTGTGAGACATGGAACACCATGGAAACTCTGAATATTTACTGAGTGGCTATTCTGGGCCAGGCACATCTCACTTAAATCTCTAAACAATACCGTGAGGTAGGTGAGAGGTACAGTTTTATGGAAAACCACTGAAGAGCTGGCTAGAGGACACAGAGCTCTGAGTGGCTGAGCCTAAACAGAGCTCCCTTAAGCATGGGACTTCTGCTTCTCCAGTGATGCCCACACTGGCTCTCAAGATTCTGCAAGTTAGCTAAATATGGAATGCTAAAGTCTGAATGCTTTTAAATTTCTTTTTGCCAGGGCTGTCCACCTTAAAATTTCTTTCAAGTGACCTGAGTTCCATCAATGAGTTAGCAGGAAAATTTTGACTAAATTTGCTTAGATGTATTGGTGTTTTGTCTCTTTCAAATATGACCTCGTGGTTTCGAATTATATGTATTCCCAGACTACCTGCTTCATTTCCCAATTTAGTCTTCTACTTTTAAGAAAGAATTCTCAGCATTTTGCAAAGCCTGAAAGAACAGTCTGGTGACAGCTGCATAGTGAGAGGCAGGAGGCATAATCCTTAAATGAGTTTGCTTTATAGTCAGATTATCATTGCTTAGATAAACACAAGTCCTTTTATATTCAACACAAAGACATTTAAAGAATATTGTGAGTCCTCTGTAAACAAGGTTTCCAATTATTGAAAAAACAAAGCTTTTATTATCCCTCAGCAGCTGGTATATGTTAAGTTTTTGCTTAATAGAAATAATTTAAAAACCCAATTTAGCAACCTTTTACACAGGGCAGCAAGACTTCTGGAGTCTCTGAGATACAGATCAAGTGAAGCAGAAAAGGCTTTTGATGGGGGATTTGTACTGGTGATATTGGGGCAATTTCATCCACAAAAAATAAATATGGATAATTCTTTTCTAATTAGAAATCAAAGATCTCTGTTGAAAGGGAGAGAAAAAAAATCCAAATACTGAATTTACATTCTTGTAGTCAAAATGCACTGTATAGAGTAAAAATTGAGCAAACATCAAAACCTCTTCTATCCAGAATCTAAGCCCTCATTTTTCCTAATGGCAGTATCAGATAGAGCACAGACAGGTGAATTCCTTCTTGTCCTGATTAGAATGAATCATAAAAATCTACTAGTAAGTCTTCTGTTATAAATATTCTTAAGAGTTCACCAATGACTTTACTAAATACTGTAAGTGCATATAGGTCGGTCAATTTAATAACCCAATTTCAGCATTCTGTTAATGTACAGATGCGCACAACTAAGAATCTATTGGATTAAAGATGCTCAGGACCAAAATAGTTCCCATTCATTTCCTTTGCTTTATGCCTTCAACCTTTACCCGCTAGGAATCTGATTTTAAAATTAACCCAGGATTGTATGCACTCCTATAATCCCAGTGCTCTAGGAAGCTGCAGTAGAAAGTTCACAAATTTCAGCACAGTCCGAGCAACTAGTGACTTAGCAAGAACCTGTTTCAAAATAATTTTTAAAAATTAAAAAGAGCCTAGAACATGATCGATGCAAATATTCTGGCTTTGGTCCCCATTACAGCAATAAATAAACATGTAACTAACTAAATAAAAATAATAATAGAATAATATAACCAATGATAATATCAGAACAATTAGCAAATAAAAACTTTGTCCTTGGACTAGTAGTTCTCAAGTGGAAGGAAGGTGATTTAACCCCCAGGGGCCATTTGGCAGAGGCTAGATAGTTTTGAT
Organism: Thryonomys swinderianus; assembly: GCA_004025085.1. Lineage (NCBI taxonomy): Eukaryota > Metazoa > Chordata > Mammalia > Rodentia > Thryonomyidae > Thryonomys > Thryonomys swinderianus. The sequence goes on from PVIC010001052.1 coordinate 5,609, forward strand.
TGTCATGACCAGTGGGAGTGAGGGACTCTACTAGTGTCTACTGGGTATTGATAAATACCCACAGTGCATAGGACAGCCCCTATCATAAAGAACTGCCTGATCCAAAGTATCAGCAGTAAGAATCCCTGGTTTAGAATAGAAGAATTTTGAACTCTTGAATATTCCTAAGAAAGTCATTAAAAACATTTCTTTTTTCAAAAAATAAATAAAAGTAAAGCCAGGAACGTAGCTCAGTGGCACCACACCTGTCTGGCAAGTGCAATGTTCTGAGTTTAATCCCCGGTACTTCAAAAAAATTAAATTATGTTAAAATAGGAGACAAAGGATATGTTTATAGGGGACAAGGGATTGTAGGGTGGGTAGAAGAATGGGAAAAAATGAGAATTAAGTCATATCATATAGTGGTACAAATTTTCAGTGTTGAGTGTGATCATGAAGTTTATATAAAATGTACCAATAAAGAATTAAATTAAAAATACAAATAAACAACAAAATACTTTAAATACATAAAGTAAAATGGAGAAAAAGGAGGGTAACAGGAAATATTTATTCTTATAATCCTAGTCATTTATAAAGGTATTTAAAGAGAATACCAATGAATAACTCCAACTAATCAAGAAAGTAGTGCAGATGAATACAAAACAGAGCATACTGAAATGTCAACAAGATTGATAAAGGTATCTACTTGTTGCTTGGAAAAAAATTTAAACAATGTAAACTTTAAAAATGATAAGTAAAAACTGTAAGTCATTTGTTGGCAGTAACCAGCTGTTTTAGTTACCATTCCTGTTACTCAGACAAAATATCCAACACCTACAAATTAAAGGAGTTTAAAATGATTTAGCTCACAGCGTGTAGTGATTTTAGTCCATCTCACTGCTGGCTTCAAGGCATGGCAAACATACTAGAAGACAAAGAGTTTATGGTGGGCAGAAGGTACCAAGGCAAGGGATAAGACAAGCCTTTTTCTGTTTCTTACATTGTATCTAGGCTACCTGAATAAAAGTGGTGTCAAATCGATGAGTGGACTGATCTAGTAATCACACCCTTAATCCCAGCACCATGCACTCCAGATTTAGCCACTTCTGAAAAGGCCCCACTTATGACTGCATGAGACCTGTGGGAAATATCTAGATCCAAATCATAGCTTAACACCAGCCGTACTATGCACACATTCACTAATGTGTAGGTCCTTTACCACCCTGGGATCCCATGTCACTGAGTATGCTGTTTTGAGACTCTGCCCTGGTCTCTGGGTTGGAAATAGAATCCCTACCATTTACATCGCCTCTGGGCACAGCAGCCTGGGACAAGGGCCTGACATGTTGCCTGAAGGTCTATCCAGTATGAACCTCAATAAATCCCTGATTTCTTAGTTTCCATTAAATAAGCCACTGTGCAAAATAAGCATCCTAAAAGTGGAAGATGGGATGCCCAAGTTATATTTAGATGTGAAGAGTAGTGGAAGAGAAATTAAGTCCAGAGACACACATGGATTCCTATAACTACCCTGAGCCTTTTGTTTCTGCCTCTGATATCCTGATCAGACTTTGTGACCTAGACCCAGAACTCCACCTAAGAGGAGGGCTATTGGAAGAAACGGAGGAGAAGCAATGCTTAAATTCTGTCAGTGTTGGGGCTTATTTCTTCCAACTAGCAGGTTTGTTGGTGACAGTCATTCACATTTTTTGATGAGCAAAGAAAAGCTTCATTCTTTGATCACCCAAAGGCATAGAAGTCATTTCCAAACCAAGGTCTTTTTGACACTGACAACAATGGCCACATCTTCTTCTAGGCTAGATAAATTGTCCACAAGAAAATGGAGATGGTGTACTCATAGAAAATTGTGATCCTCTTATAATATCTTGTAATACCAATTGTTAAAATTCCCAGTCATATCCATTCTGGGCTCCTGAGCAAGTTAACTGGAAGAGGAAAATCCATTCATCATATCCAATGGTTTAGCCTCCTTTATTTCTAATCTTTCTTCATGGCACTACTCAGGACATCATCCACCAAGCATCTAAGCTAGATATGGTCACCAATTCTCTTCCTCTTCCCATTCCCACTTCAGTCTCACATTGTCTTTACTTTGCACAAATGTCTTATTCCTGAAATGGTCACTTTCTCACGTCCACTGTGATATTTATCTGCCTGGTCATTGTTATAGTTTTTTTTTTTACTAGTCTCTCTTTCTGTGCTTTTAACCTTCTCCATCCTAGTTTTTACACCAAAGTCAGAAAAGGAAAATCTCATTACATTGCTTTCTGCTGGAAATTCTTCACAGGTCCCTCATGGTCAGAGAGTCATGGTCAAAACATAGTGGGACCTCCCCAGAACACTCTATTTAAAAATAATACCTGCTTTCTTCACCCTCCTCTTTCCTGACTTATTTTTTCCATGACCTTATCACCATCTGAGATACCATACATTTTACTTGAGTATTATGATGGTCACTTTTACGTGTTAACTTGAGCAGGCCATGGGATGTACAAATACTTGATTAAATACTATTTCTGGTTGTGTCTGGAAGAAGATTTGAATAAAGACACTGGGTTAAGCAGATGGATTTTCCCAATGCGTGTGGCAATAATCCAATCTCTTGAGGGTTGAGTAGGACAAAAGGCAGAGGAAAGTTGGATTTGCTCTCACTCTGCCTGCTGCTTGAGCTGGAACATCCATCTTCTCCTGACCTCAGAGTACTCTTGGTTTTCACATCTTCAGACCCAGCCTGGGGTCAACACCACCAGGTCAGGCCAATTCTTGGGCCTTCCAACTACGCCACTGGCTTCCCTTTGTATCTATTTTGTGAGTGACATATCATGGGACTTCATAGCCTCTATAATTATGTGAGTAATTTATACTTTATTTAAAAATATCTGTTTATTGGTTCTCTCACTGGAGAACTCTGAACTGAGTTGGGTTTTTTTGCTAATACTTTTTATTCAAATAGAAACCACACAAAGGTAGGGATTTTTGTGTAACTTAGTGTTACATCTTTACAGACTAGAACTGTGCTGTTACTCAGTGGGTACCCAATATATAGTGATTGGGTGGAATATATCAATGACATACAAGATTTCTTACTAGTGCTCATGCACTATTGCTTCACCATCTTCCTGACTTAATTCTTCAAGTTCTTGATACATAAATCCTTATAGCTTCTGAAATACATCCTTATCATTCACAATTGTCATTCTTTGACAGGCTATTTCCTCTGCCTGGAATTCTAATACTTGTTCTTCAATCCTGCTCTATCTTAACTTGGCAAAATGTCATTGATTTTAAAGCTAGAGCTCAAAAGTAGCCTTCTAGGGGATTCCTCCATTGACCAACTCAAGCCAGCTCAATTGTTGATTCTTATACTCTCTATGAATTTTATGAAGGGCTAGGTTAGGGCTATGTCACCCTTAATGGGATTAGACTTGCTAGGCTTTATGAGCTTCAGATGTGGGCTTTTTTTGAGGGAAGGGCTCCTGTTTTTTTTTTTTTCTTCTGTGTTTCCTACTACCCAGACAGATATCCTTCATAGAACACAGCCTCATGAAAGTAACTGACTGACTGCAAGACAAGTCTGCTTAACACCCCTACATTTCTTTCTGGGACTCACTTAAATTTCAAAAGAAATACCATGGAAAGTTTCTCAGTAGTTATAGCAAAAATCTTGATGTCTTATGCTACAATGCACAGAACAAAATGTGCTCCCTTTCAACTGTCTGAATCTGCAGAGAGGAGACTGAAGATCGTGGAGAGTACCCATGACTTGTGTGGTCAGTGAGTCCTTTAACCTGGCTCTATACATTCTCTACATAAGGAGGGAAATGTGAGAACCAACATATGCCACTCAGATTCTCTCAGAATTGCCAACTGGGATAGAAACCAATAAGAGAGACTGTTCAGAGTTCACTCACCTGTACAGAAGAGGCTGACTATAACAATTACTAATAGTTACTGAGAATTCACTGTGTACCAGGTATTGTTCTAAGTATTTTCTATACATATCTTAACCCACTCAAACCCCATGACTACCTAAAAGGTAACTGCTATGGTCTACATCTAGATGTTCAAACTCCCAAAGGCTCATATGCTCATAGACAGGGCTTTTAGGAGGTGACTATATCATGGGGTCATGATAATCCTGAATGAATTAGTCCAATGATGAGGATGAGTTTATAGCTGATTTACTGTTGGGAAGTGGTATCCAGTCAAAAGAGGTGGGCCACCGAAGATGTGGCTTATAAGGGTTTATTCCTTCCTGGCTCCTCTCTTCACTTTCTGTCTGCTTGCTGGCCACAATGCCAGGATCTGCTTGCCCTCTGCCATGCTGCCTTGCCACACAGCCAGTTGACTACAGACTGAAATCTCTATACATTATCAACCAAAATAAATGTCTCTCTTCCTGAAGTTGTATCAGACATTGTGTCCCAGCAATGATGACAGTGACCTAGACAGTAAGATCTGTTAAACTAGTTTCAAAAGAACCTATTAAGGCAGATAGAAGCACAGGCTAAAAGCAGCCCAGGTTACCCTAGAACTGTTCCCCTATCACACTCCACTGCCAGGAGTTGCCTCAGTCTTACCCAGGGCTGCCCAGAGAAATTCTACTTCACATCATTCTCAAAGCCTTGTGGTCAGCTTTTGTTTTCTTCAGGGAGTTTGTTCACATCCTTCCAACCACACTTTACCTCCCTCCACCCTTCTTCAGGTGCAAAATTTACTCAGCATGGTTTCAATTGCTCACAATGGATTCCTGAGCAATGTTCCCACTAAATCTAAATCTCCAGCACTGGAACCAAGTGTGTGGAAGTCTTTTTTAAGCTCTATAAAGGACTCAGAATCACACACAAAATGGGGAAACACAACTCCAGGAAGTAGTTGCATAGCCATAAGAGAAAAAACATCTTTTTAGGAGCATGGGACAACTTCCCAAGAGCTCTATATGGATTTTGACTCCTCTCACAGTAGGTTTCCAGGAACCCCAGACTTGCCTATCAAGGTCAGCTTCCTAGGGCTCACTGTAGCCCACTTACTCTTATTTGCTACATCTTCTCTACAACTGTGTTTCCTTGGACCTACATGTTGGCTCCCAAAACTCACCCTAAGCCCTCCTTGTTTGGACAAGCCAAGTAGATCACCTTCTTGGCTCTTGGCTGGAGCTCTGTTTTCAGCCTCTCACATCCAAGTAAAATGCTTGCTTCCTCCCACCAAGCCAATTCCCACAGATACCATATTAGTCAGGTTGGCTGGCTTCCCACCAGGTAGGGCAATCAAATGCAATGGACTGGCCTGACCATTCTTCTGATACTTCCTACAAATAAGATATCTTCAATGAAAGAAAGACAGCCTCTCTAACAAATGGTGCTGGAAAAATTGGGCTTTTGCCTGCCCAAAACTAAAGCTAGACTTATCTCTTTCACCATATACTAAACTAAAATCACAATGGATTCGAGACTTAAATATTAAAACCGAAACAATAAACCTGCTGCAAAACACTTTAGGTAAAACTCTTGGAGATACTGGCTTAGGAAGAGACTTTATGAACAAAACCTCTATAGCATGAAACTAGCAGAAAGAATCAACAAATGGAATCTCATCTTACTAAAAAGCTTCTGCACAGCAAAAGAAATCACTGGCACTGCTAAAAGACAACCAACAACATGGGAAAAATCTTTACTAGCTGTTTTTTAGACAAAGGCTACTATTTAGAATATATGAAGAACTTAAACAAACCAGTCCCTCTAAGTTTAAAGACCCAATTCAAAAACGGGCATCTGAAATGAACAGACACTTCTCAGACGCAGAAGTCAAAGCAGCCAAGAAGCATATGAAGAAATGTTCAACATCACTGGTCATTCCAGAGATACAGATAAAAACACACTGAGATTTCATCTCACTCCACAAAGAATAACTGCTATTGTGAAATTAACCAGCAATAAATGCTGGTGAGGCTGTGGGGAGAAAGGAACCCTTCTCCACTGTTGGTGGGATTATAGACTTGTGCAACCACTGTGGATATCAGTGTGGAGATTCCTCAGAAAACTAGGACTAGAGATCCCTTTGACCCTGCTATTCCCCTGCTGGAAATATATCCAAAGGAATTAAAAGATTCATATTGTAAAGACCCATGTTCATAGCAGCTCAGTTTGTGATAGCTCAATCTTGGAAACAATCCAGATGCTCACCAACTGGAGACTGGATAAAGCAGATGAGGGTTTTCTTTTTGTATAAAATGGAGTATTAATTGCCATAAAGGATGACAAGTTTCATTCATTTATGTGCAAATGGATACACCTTGAAGACACATTAGTAAGTGAAATAAATAGATCACACATATGTAAATACCGTATCTTTTCTCTGGTATAAGAACCTGTAGATGTAAATGAGCTCTAGAATGTATGATATATTCTGTAAAATAGGAAATATTCAAAGGGAATGTGGTGGGGGAATGTAATGAGGGGAAAGAATAAAGATGATTTGGAAAGAAAAAGAAATAGAATGCATATAAGAGGTGTGAGGCTGTGGGTGGGTAGGGATATAGGTAAAAATGAGAATTAACTGGTTTCATATACAGGTACAAATTCCCCAATGTTGAGTGTGATTGTGAGCTGTATATAAAATGAACCAATAAAGAATTTAATTAAAAAATTTATTAAAAGATATACAGAGAAACCAAAATCTAGGATTTAATCATGAATAGAAATTTTATCTTAAGATCTAACTTCACATCTCTTTTGCTTTATGTTTCTTACTTTTTTTTGGTCTTCAGTGAAAATGAGAATCTGTGACAATTCTCTACAGAATAGAGATCCCATTATTAAAAGGCACCTCTGTGCCAGCTGATTGCCTGTTCTTCCTCAAACTAAATAATCCTTGTTCTTTTAACCTTTTCTAAGAAGTCCAACTTTGCAATTCTTAATTCATCTTCATTATTCTCTAAACTCTCTTTAAATTCTCCACATACCTCTTAGTTTCAAAGAGCTTGAAGTACCCAATAGAATCGAATCAAATCAAGGAAAGACTAACACTGCTGCTAAATTTCTAGGGAGAAAAGATTGTGTGAATATATACCTTTAATTCCTCTCTCCTGTTAGTAAATTTCTTCCTTCAAAGCTTAATGGTATTTGGGTTAAGTGGTGCTTTATATATTTTGAACAAATCAAAGAATATGTATCATTCTTATTCTTTTCCCAGAAGTTATTTGCTCCCCTCTCCTAGAAATGTAAGAGTACTGAAGACCCAAACTGATGGATAACATTGATCAACCTAAAGAAAGAGAAGGGAAGAAAATGTGGGCGATGGCAGAAATGAAGGACATATGAAATGTTTAACCCTTTGCCTTGGACTTTCCTATAGAGGGTCCTTAGACAGGTTCTCCGCTACTATCAGCTCCCTACAGTGAAGTCTTAATACTACCAATTCATATGTCCATTCATGTCCTGTACAAATGTTTTGGCTTTAGACATAAAAAGGAGTTTTTTGAATCCCTTTCCCAATATCTATTTCCCTGGGTGTGATATTGGCCTTATTGAGAATTCATAGATCAGCAAGCTCTTCATGGCCTCTAAAATGCTGTACATTTTCTTTTAACAGTAAAGACGGAGGCCGTGTGTCTTGGTTTCCTTTTTACAGATGAGAAGCTGCAGCTCAGGGTGAGTAACTAATTTCCTCTCTTAGCTCACCAGAGCGGGCAACAGATTCAGGCTTGACACCAGTCTCTGAACTCAGCTCTGGGCCTACTCACTCCTTATCATTAGGACACTGTGAAATGCAAAGCTTGTTCTCTATTTTTAAAAGAACTGAAGTTAGCATTTCTGAAACATGCACTCTCCCAAATAATTCTCAGTGTAGAAGAAAATAAAATGCCCTGTTAACGTCTGTCTTTGCCTCTAACCAAGCTTTTCCTGGCATTCTCTAGTCCATGTTACCAATTCTAGAGCATGGCTTGTCACCGCCCTCCCCCCACCGCCACTTTGATACAGATGTGGTCTTTGGCCTTGGGCCCAAGAGAAAGGCTTTGTTCCTGGGCCACAGCTCCCCCAACCCATGCTTTATTGTACAGTTTTAACTTTTCTTCTTGATATTTAATATGAAAATCTTCCTATGTGGAAAAATCTTTATAACATGTACACAACTTTCTATATTATATCACATCTATGAGTTTACCATCTATCTGTACAACTTTTTAAATATGTATTTTTTAATAAATTGAGTTTATTGGTACATTTTAGGAATACATTATGAAGACATTCCTCATTGGCAATTTGTACCTGTACATAATATATTTTGATTCTTATTTTTTCTCACTGTCCTGCCCTCCCTTCAATCCCCCACTTCATACCCATACATTGTAGTTTCAGATATAGCACTCTTCCCTCCAAATACTTAAGCATGCAAGTCATGAGCCAGAACTCTATGTCATATAGACTTTTAATAGGAGGAAAATGCTAGCTTTCTTAAAACAGAAGAAAATGAGTATAATGTACATACTCAAGTGTTGTCACCAAATAAAAATTCCACATGCTCCTTTAGCTCCGTGCTTATGGACACTTTTTCTAACAGGCTGCCATTATTTGGCAAAGGGCAAGTGACCATGAGAAAGCAGGTGAAGAAGCACCTGCTTCTTGTGAGTGCCTTGGCCGCTTCCACCAATTTGCAACTGCTACACACGAAGGCCAAGCTGTTTCTTACAGTGCCTTGAAATAAATTTCTTCCCAATTACGTAGCTGGAATTGCTTTTTTTTCACTAGCATTATATAGTATTTGGGATATGTTATAAATTAAAGACCAATATTTTCAATATACAAATACCAGGCTCACTCTTATATGCTTTACACTTATTAACTTGCTCTTCAAAGTTACCACGGGTGCATGATTAACAGCAAACATTTTCTGGGAAGGGCTTGGTGGTAAACAGTTCAGGCTTTGAGGGTCCTATAGTCTCTGACTCAAGGACTCAGCTCTGGCATGGTAACATGAAAGTAGCCACAGATGATACAGGAAGGAAAGAGCATCGCTGGGTTCTAACACAACTATTATAAAAGTAGTTTGGAAGCAGAAATTTGTTAATGGCTCGGCTGGACTAGTAAATGTAAGAATCTGCTCTTAAAAGTTGGTCTCAGGACATCTTACAGCTAGCTCAAGACGCAGAGCTCACCAATTTCTCCTTATTTAATGCTGAGTCCAATCATGGGTGTGTGCTCCTCTTCATTCATTGCACTGGGCAGAATCACAGTTTTAAGCTCTGGTATCCTGATGCCAACTTTTAAAATGAACCAAGGCAAAAGTGGCTGGCTAAGTTATACTTATTTTTTAACAACTGAGCCTATTGAAACACAAAGAAGTTGGATCTGGATATCTGAGAACCACAACAGAGCAAAAGGACATCCCAAGCTGGATGATTACATACTTGGTTGAAAAGCCATGAAGAGGTTGGAACAATTTATCCCACAACTGATGAGTCATTACCTAGAAGGACACAAAGTGTAGATGGCAACCAATATGATTTGTTGGGGCTGCCAAGGCTATTTAATTTCCTTCCATGCTAGATAGAAGTTAGCACTGGACATGTAAATAAGTAGGAGGGAAGAAGGGATACCATCACTAAATCAAAGCCTGCTATTCTGTTCAGCAAGACAGGGAGATCCTATGTACTTAAAGCAGATGTCAATTCAGATTGTGCTTTGTCAAAGGACATGGCTAAAGGTGACCAATTATCAGCAGCTTGGTCAGTATCAGTCTAGAGACGTCAGAGGAATGTAAGACTGAAGCAGAGAGGTGAGACTGTGAAAGTCAGGCTTTTGCTGACACCTAAAATTACTTAAAATCTTGAATTAAGAAATGCTCAGTAAGTACACAGATGATCAGATGACATGCTGGAAAATAGAAACATTATTCAAAAGTATTCCTGATATAGTAATGATGAATTAATTGTTTTCACTAAGGCAAAAGTCTATTCAGTGCACAAGGAAATCTAGCAAGGATGCTTCATGCATAATCATGGATGAGAAAATATCTAAGGCATCCAGAACGTTCTGCAGTTCTTTGTAGTGCACAGTGAATACAAATAGATACAAGTGTACGTCACCTTGCTAGAACCGAATTGTAATAGTTTTGCTAAGTGTCAATAAAAGCACAGTATTAGAGAGATTAATACAGGAAACAAATGGGGCAGAGGCAAGAGATCAAGCCAAATAAAGTGCTGACCATTCCCTGACACACACTTACACTTGGTCTCTGCGACACAACAGAGCGTGGAAAAGTCAAACACAGAAAAGACGACAAGCAAGACATTTTAAAAGGGTGAACAATTATATCTAGGAAAGTATATATAGGGGAAATAAAGGTTATGGGATGACTTGGCAAAATAATCTAGCACATTTCTGGCCAACCAGTATTAACAAAAGATATTGGTTCTTCTATCTTAGGAGATCGTAAAGGTATCTAAAGTAGAAAAGCTGAGAAAAGTGAGACCAGTCAGTAGAATGGTGCTCCTGATACTTCGTAAGTACGTAGCATGACATCTCCACAGTTTCTGATTCAAGAAATCTGATGTGGACCAGAAAATGTGCATTTCTGACAAGCTCTTATGAAATGCCCTGCTGCTGCTGGTCCTGGGACCCCACTTGAAGAACCCCTGGGTTAGAAGAGCTAAAAGTGGAACATAGTTGCTAGAATCTGGCCTTTGCCCCTCTCCTACTGCTTGTCTCATTTCCTCTCATGTGAAACCTGAGGGAGAACAATCTCAGGGAATTGCTTCGGGGAATAACATACATGAAGCAAACTCTGTTCAGGCATAGCAAAAACCCCATACAGGCTAGCTCTCATTCGTTCCTAATGAAAGACTAACAACTAGTACACAGGCAACGGCAATTAGGGTAGTAACATTCAGGCTGGGACCATCTGATACCATACTGTCTCCATATCTGTGTGACAGGAAATAGAGTCAAGGTGAGAAATGAGTTCTCAACCACCCAGTGTTTGGTTAGCCCGGCCATGTTCCCTGGGACACACAGCTCCTCAGGGGGTGGAGTGCAGCCAGCCTTTATCAGCACTGTCCTCAGTTACAGTTTAACCAGGTGAGCAAAATCCTGAAGCGTTTCTGTAAAACCCCACCAGAGCACCCAGGGCTGCACACCTGCTCCTGGCCATCCTAGAAATTTTGCTGGACCTGACCTTTGAGCACAGACCAGATATACAGTGGGGCACTGTTCTGTTTCACTGTGGTCTTCATCTGTTTTCTGTTGCTGTAACATAACACCACAGCTTGTGTAATTTATAAACAATAGAGATTTATTCAGCTCATGGCTCTGGAGGATTTCATGCTGTGTCAAAACAGAGCAAGAGGGGAAGCAAGACAGAAGGAAGAAATGCGGCTGACTCACTCTTTTTATTTAGTAACTAACCTACTGAAAGTTCCATTGTCAACAATGGTATGATGGCAATTAAGTTTCAACATGAGTTTTGCAGGTGACATTTAAGGCATAGGAACAGTGAAAGATTGTCCTTTCCAGGGCCAGAACTGCCTCACCACCATTCTATCTGTTTGAGGCTCCACTCCACCTGCCTCGATATCTAGGATGACACTGTTGTCAGCTAGGGGAAGTGACAGGGCCCATGCTGTAATAATACATGATGTTATAGCAGTTACTCTCTGTTTTCCTAAACCCTGAGCGACACAGCACAATATTCCTCCTATAGTATTATATACATATTGAATGCATATATTTAAGGTCGATCTTAAGAAATGCAAGTCACCTGGTGACATTAAAGAATTTCCTCTAGAAGCTTTTCCTCATAATACAAGATGTACCTTGTTTCCAAATCCTTATTTTCAATGAATAAAAGGGGGAGAACTATGGAATTGTAGAGAACTCCTTTGAATACACTTAGAATTTGTGACTTAAAATGCACTGAGATAGCTGAGGATGATTTGGTCAACTATTACCGCTTGATAACATTGTCCAATCCCTGTCTGATTTCTCTCAGTCCCCTCATTGTACCCAGAGGTCAGTGAAGACTTGAGAGTGTGCTGCTCTTCTTTAGCTCCCCTCCTGTCCTGGCCTCTCAGAACCCGAACTGTGTAAGAGCTGGGTCTCCAGAGCCCTGGCACCTGCTTGCGATTTCACCTTTGAAATGTCTGTATACATTCCAGAAGCACTTGTAAGGTCTGTATTATCTTAGAAGATGCTCAAAGCATTCCAAAGAGAGGGAGTTTTTCTTTTTTTGGCAGGGAGATGGGGGATCAAAGAACATGTCAATAAGAAATTAAATATTTATTTTTAAAAACACAAAATGATTGGTTTTATCTTTAGGGGAAAAAAAGCCCTCATATGTCAAAATCTTTTTTCTGACATTAAATTTACTAGAAACAAATACCATACTATTGTAAGTATAAAACCAAAGTAAGTCTAGCTCAGGACAAATTCACATTAAGCAGAAGGACTGACTACATTAGCACAGGAGATGAAAGCCTGGGAGAAAAAATGGTGGAAAAACCCTTTATTCTTGGTTGTGTCAATAGTAAGAGGATAAAAGGAGACTAGGGAAGAAAGACTAGGATGAATAGAATAGAAATATTTCTTACCATGGAAGAAATAGCCTTCTGATTACTACATATAAAACCAATTAAAGGGTAATGAGACTGATTTTTGTTTGTGGCCTATAGGATCAATCTCATGATTTTAGAGATATATCTTTATTGGATATCCTCAATCAGTAGAGTTTTCACGTTCTACCAAATGCATTTTGCTTTAAAATATTTATTTTCAATGAATAAAAGAAGAAAAGTGGGGGGACTGTGGAATAGTAAAGAACCCCTTTGAGTTTACTTAAAATCTGTGATTTAAAATGTACTAAGCTAGTGAGGAATGGTTTTGTGAATCATTATGGCTTGTTAACATCTTACAGACATGCCCAAGCCAAAATAAATGCCTAAAGCCACAAAACTGTGAAGTCTAGGTATGATTAATAAAAATTTTAAAAGGCACTATCAAAAAAAGGGAATGCTTCTGTAGGCTTCACAGAATAGTTCTACAAACAGAAGTGAAAATGATGAAGTGGGCAGGTATTTAAATACAAAAACCAGAAAAATGCACTAAAACAAGAAAGAAATAAGGTAGTGAGAGACTGCTGCAATTTAAGATTGAGCATTGATATCTGTACTTTAACTTCTGACAGTCAAGACAAAAGCTGACTTCTGATCATGAATGCTAGAAACTTCAGAACTACAATCCACTTTTACACTAAAAAAACCAATTTCTTAAATAGATTACTTTATGGCAAGGAAGAAGGGAAATAAAGTTGCATAAAATGGAGAACAATGGGAAATAATAGCATGTAATTTTATTTTCCTTTTTTGGAATTGCTGTTCATAATCTCATATTCACTGCAGCACTTTCCAAAAAGACAACTGACATCAAATCATTTATAGTCACAAAAGAATTTCTGCTTATTTGGTGTATCTTTTAGGTAGTTCTGGGGGAATTGGACTTTAAATCAGTCCTGTGAGTAAATCTTGACATTTTGGCCTTTTGGAAAGACCAGAAAGAAAGCTGGATTATTCCAGGAAAAAATATTAGTCTGTGTATAAGTAAATACCTTAACAACTGCCAAGAGTCCAACTGGCTACCCTAATAATAGCATGGAGTAAACCTGATATGCTATTAGTAATAGTTTGAGGATTCTAAATTCCTTACGTTAGCGAACCCGATCCTTTTTTCCATCATTTTGCTCTGTTTTTACTGATTACCCACCCCTGCTAGACTATGGTCAATGCCAGGGATATACCTATGATTAAAACCAAAGAGCCCCTGGAGCTTGACTTCTTTTGGACAGAGATACATCAGCAATATTGAAGTAAGTGAAGAAAGTATATTAGAGAGTACTTTAAGTATAAGTGTCCCTTAGCTGTGGTCTCTTTTTATGCATTTCAATTACCCATAGTCAAGCATGGTCTGAAAATATTAAGTGAAAATTCTGAAAATAAATAATACATAAGCTTTAAATAATTTGTACTATAGTTTATTACATTTTACTATTACTTACTGTTGTTAATTTTGTATTGTATTGCCTAGTTTATAAATTAAACTTCATTTTAGGTATGTGTGTATAGATATAGATCTATATAGATATCTATATAAATATATATTCCTATTTAGAGACATGGGAATAAACCTAATATAGTATGTAAGAGCTTTACACTATCTGCTGTTTTAGTCAATAACAGAGTATCTTGGAACATATTCCTTGTGAACAGGAAGGGACAAAACAAATACAGCTTACCTGAGTGTTAGGAAGGTGCTAATTTTCATGGGGCTCTAGGAGCCTTTTATTGGGTGATGTTGGAGCTGCAACCCAGACATGTATAAGTCAGGGAAAGAAATCTAGGCGAAGGACAGTGCAAAGGGTCTATGGTTGCAGTACAGGTTTGTTCAAGGAATAAGAACAGAGGGCAATAAAGCTGAAAGGTAGTGGAATTTAAGAAGGATGATAAAGACAGGGCAGGGCCTATTGAACATGACACACCATGGCTCACGGGCATAGCAAGAGGTTTGAAATTATTCAGAGAGTACTGGGAAGCTACAGGAAGGGTGTGAATTACATTTAACAATAATGATTTAGGCTCCTAGTGCATGAACAGAGTGTGACTCTGTGTGTGTGGTGTGTGTGTGTGTGTGTGTGTGTGTGTGTGTGTTAACGTGGGCTGCACAGAGGGTACTAAGAGTGAAAGCAAGATCATGTAGGGGCTGCTGACCTGCACAAGTCCAGACTGCAAAGGTGCCAGAAAGCATATAATGTCATGGAGGTGCATGCGAGATAGACCAGAGGTGGAACTGACTCCACTAGAAGGGAAGGGAAAGGGCTGAGGGTGGGAATGCAAAGAGCCCGGGTCTGTACCAGGCATCATCCTGCAAAGGCTTGTGAGCCAGCCACCTGCAGAGGCCAAGCAGCCAGATGGAGAGAGATGTTTGGAGCCCGAGGGAAAGGTCGTAGCTAGAAAAACAAATTTGAGAGTCAATATTCTGCTCAGTGCCTGGCAGAACACTCAGACACACATTTGGTCACTGATAAATGCTTATGAAGTGACTGACTGATAATTGACAAAAAGGGCAAGTGAGAATTTTGCATGCTGGAAGATGTTTTGAATCTTTTGGCAAGAAACACCCAGGATACGGCTGCAGAGGGCCAGGTGCTGCCACAGCTCAATAAATATTAATTTAAAATGATGAAGCTCAAGAAACAACAAGCTATTATTTCAGCAGCTGACCTGCCTGGCTCACCTGGGCCAGGGACATTGTTCAGCTGCTTGTACCTTCTGTTCTTCGTCTTCAGTATCTTTTCTCCTGGTGGGTTAATTTCTGAGCTGGGGATCTCACTTTGTCTTCATCTTTACCACTTTGCCCTCAAATCAGGCCATCCCTCTGACTGTCCCTTGTGGATGTCTCTGAGACAGTTCTCCACAGCTTTCTGAATCTGCCAGAATCATATACATCAACTGAGTAGCTATTTTGTGCCAGAACCATGCTAGACACTTGGCAAATAGCAGCCCTGCAAGGAAGATGCTTCCTCATGGCTTGGGCTTTTGTCTGTGTGAGGGTGGTAAGTGGGTGGCTCTAGCTCAGTACTTATTCTTCAGAATAAGAAGTCAGGACAAATCCAACCTGACTCTGCAGCTGAATTCCCTGACCAGGTTGTCAAATTCTTTCTGGTGAATCTGTCTGTACCCCGTGTCACCCAGTTCTCAGCGGAGCCTTCCATGAGGCTGGAGTGCCAGTTTGTGAGTCAGGTTGGCCATCTGCTTTGCCCTGGAGTGAGAGGGCACTTTCCCACCTTTGCAGTGCAGACTGCACCTGGTGCCGTAATGAGAACTCAAGAGTCCTGGGAGAAGCCTGTAGCTTGGGAAGGGAATCTCCATAATCATCAGAGAGAAACAGGGAACAGAGACTAGAGCCACCAGCCAGAGACCAGGGAAGAAGGGTGGAGAAGATGTGCTGGGGACCACAGAGGACAGCAGAGGACACAGAGGACGTGCTGTGCGTATGCGGAAGATGTGGACTCTCCCCAGCTAGCTCAGGAGGTAGATGAAACAGAAATATACATCCAAAAGCCATTATGACTCTATGTAAATGTGTTCATCAAGTATCAGTCTCGCTGGCCACGTACTCTAAGGAGAAGCTGCCGGTCTTCATTAGGCATGGGCTTCCAGATGGCAGGTTGTGACAAGGAAAAGAGGTTTGACTACACACTGCCCACAGAAGGAAGCGATGGTTTCCCCTTCTCTAAGACCAGGAAGCAGCTCAAGAGGTAGAGGCCAAGTCCTGGGAGGCCCAGCAATCTGGGCAGGAATTAGTGGCAGCTACCATCTCGCTGGAGGGCAATGCGAATCAAGGCCTGGCTGCTGGCGCTTGTCAGAGCCGCACCTGTTCCTCTGGCAAACTCGGCCCTTCACCACCTGACACCTGGCTGGCTGGAAAGGCCCTGTGTTACCTGCCAAGGACGCAGAGCTGGTAAGATTCACACCAGGCTCCAAGGCAAAATAGGATATTTCTAGAGGCCAGCGACCTACAGAATGAGCATCCACCAGACCATGCTTATTAATGAACCACACTGGTAAGAGTGGAAAGGTTAAAAGCCTCGTTTAAAAGACAGAGAGAAGGGAAAGAAAAGCTACATGCACAACTATCCTTTTAACTACAGGAGATGGTGGTGGCTGGGTGGCCGAAGTAGGTACATGTTGGACCCTCAGTCCAGCCAATATCTGAAGAGCTTTGTTGAAGGCTAGGAAGGATTTCTTTGACCACACAGGGATCCACCCATCTCCACTGCTCACAGTCACCTGCCTCAGAGGATGACTGACACGATTGTGAGGATTCCAAGAAACAAAGAGGCTCTTGCTCTCTCTCTCTCTCTCTCTCTCTCTCTCTCTCTCTCTCTCTCTCTCTCTCGCTCACTCTCGCTCTTTCTCTCTCTCCTCTTCCTTCTTGTTGTCCCCTTCTCCTCCTATATTCCCTTTCTTCCTCCTTCCTTCCCTCTCTTCCACACCAACTCAGAGGTAAAACCTCAAATATGTATTTAGTTACACTGTAATTCTGTTCTCTTTCATCATGAGCATTCAAAATGCCAATAGCCAAGTTCTTTGTTGTATTTCTAACACCTCCTACACAAACGCTGAAACAACACAGGCTTTCCATTTGTATTTGTTGCATCCATGAAAGAATAAATGAATAATTACCAACCCCTAGGGTTTCAAATATTGGTGCTCAGTCTTGCCTAGTAAATTCTTATTAATACTCCTAGATAGAAGTCTTAGTTGTATTCTAATTTTACAAATACTCTTTTCCTTGAGATATCTAAATGCTGTATATTCCCACAGTTATATTTTTTCTGATGGAGAAACACTAAATAAAAATTAGGAGTAGAGGAATTTTAAATAACTTGATTCATAATTCTTACTGAAAAGCCCTTATTTAGTATATTTCATTTATATTTATATATTTATCCTATTTTTCTTATTTTAGTATTATTGAATATCCAAAGAACAACAGACCATAGAGTTATTAATACAAGGTGAGAATACTGAATAAATTGGAATGTATCCTCTATTTGTTTCATAATCATCAGTAATATTACTGAGATGAAAATGTCTAGTGTACCCTGCATTAAACACAAGATCACTTGATGAATTTAAGCACCTTCCACAGAAGAAAAATTTGACGTAGAGAAATTCACTGAACTGTGGTGAAGTTAGCTCTGGAGAATTATCCAAGTCTTTGAAACAGGTTCAAAACCAGACCCACAAAATACTGAAGTTCAAGGCTGAGTCTCAAGAGTGTTGAAACTGGAGCCTTCCCCTCTTGAGAGTACATACATGCTACCTGAAAAACTCTCTGCTACTCTATATTTAATCAAAGTAATAACAAAACAAGCCAGGGCTCATGGGCTTTTGGTTTGAAGAGTATTAGTTTGGCTATTAAATAATCTGGTCAGGATAAAAACAGAAAAATCAAGCCTTAGTCCTGCCTTTCAAACTTTCTTGATATTCCAGGAAGTTAGAGAAGCAGTTGGTGAAAGAAGGCTGGGAAAATGTCCATGGGCTGGTCTGGATTGTTTTTGAGTTGATGTCTGTCTGTCTGTCTGTCTGTCTGTCTGTCTGTCTGTCTGTCTGTCTGTCTATCTATCTATCTATCTATCTATCTATCTATCTATCTATCTATCTATATTTCTATCTATCCTCTATCTTTTTCTGGTACTGGCAATTGAACTCAGAATATTGTGCTTGCAAGACAGGTGTGGTGCCACTGAGCTAAATCCCAGCCTGAGTTGATATATTTTTAAGCCATCCCTAAACTTAAAAATGGTCACTTTTCATGTAAGAATAATTTGTTTTAAAAATGTAAAGATTTTCTAAACATGGGTATTTAAGCCAAATATTTCTTCTTCTCAGCTGAAAATATTGGATAATTTATAAAACACTAAATGAATAAAAACAATGGCAATGAAAAAGCCAACTGCAACTCACATTTTAAGGATTTACAAAGGATGTTTAATTTCTTCTGCAGTGGTTAAAAAAGGAAGATTTCTGATCCTAAATTAGTTTGTAAACATCTGATTGTGAACCACAGATTATTAGGATATTAAGTTTGGTGACACTCTAACAAATGTTAATAGAAATCAAGACCTAGGAAACATAAAATTCCCCCAACATAAACACAGCACTGACAAATTCATCATATTTAACAAGATGCATTGGAAATAGCTGAGCACTGACCTCCCGAGGACAAATGATCCTCTTGGGACGAGGTGCCTCTTGCTGTAGCTGATACACTGCCAAAGGTAAAAAAGCAAGAAAGAAAAAAGAGAAGAGAGATAATTGTAATTAGAAAATGGCAACATATACCAACATACTTTCAAATATTTCCAACCTACATTCACTTACAAAACTTGGAATTGCAGATATGAAATACAAAGATGATACAGGCACATCTTTAGACTGAGTGAAGTCAGATCATTTATATGGAAATTACTCACCATGAACATAAACTGGCAAAATTGATTTTTTTCATTCTTCTAAGGCCAATTTAGTTTTATAATTGTGTCTGGCATTGTTCATTTTATGGCTTTCTTGGAAGACTAGATACAACTAAAATTCTTTTGACTGCTTTAGAGAGGAAATTCTACTTGTGAGTACCTGAGTAGTAAGATCATAATAGGATTCATGAATTTAAACGCCCATGTCTTGACATAGCAGGATAGGAGTGTCATGCTCTGATATGTTCCAGTTATGTACAGAGATGGTTGACTCTGTGAATGAACAGAACACCAAGGCATCTCTCCCACTCCACCACAGCCTATCTCTCTCTTTCTCTCTCTCTCTCCCTCTTTTTTTTACCCCACTTATCACTAGGTTCTCACCTATTTGACCTTGTCTTACCTATTGTCTTTTTTTGAACCTTTTCCCATCTTGAGTATTAATAACTCTCTTCTAACTTATTTTAATGACAGACTTTTAGGTGTGGGCATGGAAGGAAGCAGGTAACTGTTTTGTATATGATACAATCAATTTATCAGACTATTGCTTGTGATTATTCAGATTACAAGTGCTTTTTCTGCTGCTCAGCTAATGATTTTCTCTCTGTTTTTCTGTATCTGTGTGTCTGTCTTTCTCTCACACACATACACACACTTGTGGGCACATGCACACACTCCACAACACACACACACACACACGCACACACACACACACTCTGGGATGGAACTCAAGACTTTGTGAATGGTTGAGCAAGTGCTCTGCCACCGAGCTGCACCATCAGGCTTGATTATTTCTTACAGCTGGAAAAGCCACCCTGTGCTGGATCCGATCCCTTGCATACTATTTCAATACAGGCAATCAAGATGATCCTGAAGAGGGAAGAATTAATTTTAGATAAATCACCTAAGTTAAAAATCTAATCATATAAAGTCTTTCTAGCAAATGTAGTAAGATAGGCACAAATTTATGATTTATTCTTTGAACTAAAAATTAAAAAAGAATTTTAATGGAAGAACAGTCATATGGAAATAGACAAGAAAATAATATGTAGTCGTATTATAATGAGGGCTCCCTGATGACTTCAACTCAACATGGCTGTTTTCCTTTAGGACCACTAGACAATTTATCCGTAGGAAAGCAGACGGGCAGAGGTCCTTTTTATCTGTCATTTTGGCCTGTTTCTGAGCCAAAAGGCTACGTTGAACTCTGCTTTCCTTTTACATGTGGCTCTGGTTGTCCTTAAGTGACACGTGCCTCATCGGTGGCGTGGGAAACCTACACTGATGAGGCATGGACCATTGCACCTATAAGAGGGTCGGGCAGTTTCTCCTCCATGCCGAGGCTCAGGCCTCCACGCTTAATTCTGAAGAAAACAGCCATGTTGAGTTGAAGTCGTCAGGCAAGAGGACCTGGCCAGGGGGAAGATGGGTCACCGTGCACCCAGGTGACCACACACTGTTCGTCTTGTGCCGCACGCTTCCCTCAGCCTCCTCAGCACCATGTGCCCTGGTTTTCCTCCTGGTCTGATTGTTTTTTTCCCAAGTCCGTTGTTGACTTCCCCCCGTCTGCCTCACAGGAGATCCCCAAGGCTCATCACCGATCCTCCTCCTCTTCCTCCAGACTCATCTCTCCCCTCAGACAGAGTGAAGTACCTCGATGCAGAAGGTTCCCATCTCCGCGCAGGGCCCTTCTGCAGCTGCAGATTCTTCCTGAGCTTCCCAAAGGCAGCTCAAGTACCATATGCTAAAGTGAGCCCAGGGTCTTTCCCTCCAACTCGGGGCCACTTTTCCTGATATGTACTAAGGATCCAGCACCCGGGGTTTCCCCAGTCTGCAGGCTAGAGCACATCTGCAGCACCTGGTGCAGCCAGCTGGGCACCGGGCCTGTCAGTGCGCTTTTTCTCAGGTCTCTTCACTCCTCTCCCTCAATATCACTAACGTTCTACCTTAAGCCCTAGACTGTTTCCAGCTCTGCCTGGCGGTGGCCAAAGTGATTGCTTTAAATGTTGATCAGATTGCCCCTATCTCCTCAAAAGCTTCCGTGCCCTCTGACTGCCCTTGGATGAAGACCAAAGGCCTTAGCATGGAATGATGTCTGGGAATTTTGCTTGTGGCTACTTTTATAGCTGTGGCACGTGCCATGCTCTCTGCTTGGTCAAGTTAATTTCACCTCCTTTCCTACGTGCACAGCGCTCCATTCACTCAGGGGCTTTGGACATGCTATTACTTCTGTCGACAGCTCCCTCCTCCCTTTCTCCACCTCGATTTATCTGCCCCTCATTATTATGACTTTTGTCCAAATATCAAGTTTCTGGAGAAGTCCTCTCTCACACCAAACCCAAAGACATTGCCCTATTCTGTGTTCTTATAGATCTTTGTACTTTGCTTTATGCAATTTATCCCATTATATTTCTGCAGTTATTGGTATGAGCCCTAAAAACAAATTCCTCTCTCTACCAGTGTTCTAGTCCTGTATCCTCAACATTTGTTGGGATCAGTGTATGTAAATGCAGATAAATCCATAGTCTCTGTCTTTAAAGAATTGTATCCATTTTGAGGAGAGACTAAGAAACCCAGATATTTTTATGAAATAGGGCAATAAATACAGAAGATCGCAAACTCGCAAACACCACCTATATAAGGGTGTGGGTTGCCAGTACCCACAGAAAGGGAATGGCTAAGTTAACCATGCTGCTCTTCTAATGGACATCGTGTTCTTGCAAGGACGACTGAGAAATCTCTGGTTACCACTGATGGGGAATGACATTCATGATATTCTGCTAAGTAAAAACACAAGGTAACAGTATGTACTGTAAGTTGGCTCCCAGTAGCTGTATGTTCTGCATCTGTGGATTCAACCAAACACCAGTTTCCCTAGCAGACAGACAAGGGGAAGTCCTTGAGGGATCAGGGGCTTCTGCAGCAGAGGACGGACAGGGCTCCAAAAGGGAAAAAGAGCAGCAGCAAGGGAAAACATAAATGAGATGGTGCTGGTCAGGAAGGGTCCAATTGCTGGTTTAGAAGGGCGCAGGGAGCTGACCCGTGGATGCCACACTAACCAGGGTGGCTTCCTTCTGCAGTGAGGGGCAGGGACCTGTTTTTAGCAGGAAGGCAACATCCTTCATCTCTTTTAGAACAACAACAGTGGGAGGACGGTAGGCACCTATGTGTGCCTTCTCATTGACTCTCCTCAGTCAGAGTCCTGATAACTTACTGATAAACTGGAGACCCCCGCCTGCTAGGAAGACACTCAAGGCCACACAGATCATGGGATGAAATTTAGACAGGGAACTGGGATTTCCAGAACCCCTATACTTGTTAGTGGTCTCAGCTGGATGTTAGTCTCACGTGGAGGGTGGAGAAGCACCACTGGGGCTGCTTGCTTCAGAATCTCCTAGAAATGTAGCTCCCGGGCTCTGTCCTTCCATCTCCTGCCAGTGTGTTCTTTCTAAAGCTCCTCAGTAGGTTCTATGGCCTGGCATATCCAGGATGGGGGCTTGTTCTTTGCCTTGGTCCCTTGGACTCGGGAAACTGAGAGAGAACAGCATCTCACCTGCACACAACAGAATTGAAGGTGTGAATGAAAATAACCCTGTGGAAATGCAAATGAGAGGACTAGCTGACTGCACAGGAGAATTAACAGGATTTATTTCCTGCTGAATGAAGGGAGGGACCCTGAGTGGCTGAGAGATAGATCTGCCACTAATAGAAATGAGAGATGGAGGCAATGGAACATTTCTGGGCAAGTCCTCTTCCCTGTCAGGACCCTAAATCCCTCAGCTACATCTTTCAGGTACTCTCTGAGCTTAGGAAGGAGAGAGGCAACAGTTCCCCAGTCACACAGTGAGAACAGAACCAGTGAGGGTAGCTTGGAAGCGGAAGAGGAGGGGCTGCTGCCTCTCCCTTCTGACCCCTCTGGAGCAAACATCATTAACTGATCGCTCATCTCTCAGTCAGAAGGTCTCAGAGTCTGCAGGACCTTCTCTGTGCTGCTCCAAGCAGCAGAAGTTGGCAAATAGGCACAGGAACCTATTTGCCGTCTGGGTTATGTATCTGTCTACACAAATAATGAGATGCCAGCCAAGTGCAAGGGCAGCCAAATAGAAAACAGAGCCCAATTTGCCTACTTAGTTTCAAATGAAGGCCTGCTCGTCATTTCCAGGGTCAGTTACAACAGAACAAACATCCATGGGAAAAAATCTCCAAGACACGTTTAATATAACCAGAACTTGTCACATAATCCAAAAATGTCACTTTTTGAATTGTCTTTGTTCAACCGACACATCTCCCAAGCAAAATACAATAATGAATGCGCTTTTTAGGCGCTTCTGTGAGCAGAGAGCTGACAAGATGGAATTTGCTTCTACACCAATGTCCCAAATATGTATCAGGCACTCCCTAGTGGTGGGCCCTCCGCAACACTGCTGAGAATCCTCAGCACTGAAGCAAGCTGTTTGCCAGGGCCAGTGGTCACTGAGGAATGTGGAAATTAAAATGGGGACCCAGGAAGCTTTCCCAGGAAACCTTAGGCACACTGAGAAATCCAACGTTTTACTTTTTGTTCACTAAGAAACCCGACTTGCCCTTCTCTTGGTACAGAATCAACTGACTCCTGCAGATGAGCTATGAATGTCTCAGGCTTCAGATCTGCAGAAGCCCAGTCCAGGCCCACAGCCCTAGAGGCACCAGGGATGGCCCTGTAGTGCTGCTACCCTGCTCTTCTTCTTTATGAAGAGCAGCTGCAGGTCCATGAGCCGAGTGGAGTCACGTGGTCCTGACATTAAGCCAACAACACCCTCTCCATCTCTACCTTCTTAGCTGTTACGGGAAAAGCTTAGGGATGTGAACAAAGAACTCAGATGCTGGAGTGTCCTCCTTGGCTATTACTACTTTTCTTGTCCAGTGGCACTGGGAGAAACTTAAGGACGAGGTTGGTGGAACTTCAAGTCAGAGGGTGTCCGGCATGCATGTGCCTAAGGGAAGCCTGTGGGGCCTGATAAATTATAGATCTCCTCACTTTTCTAATTCAGAGATCTGGGATAAAACCAAGGAATGACTATTGTAACTATTGCCCCTATTATGGTTCATATCTAGATGCCGCTTGAAGCCTCATGCAATCACAGGTGAGACTTTGGGCAGGTAGCTGGACCATGGGACAGTGATATTTATCAGAAGAACACAGATGAGTTTAGAGGTAACATGATGCTGGGAGGTGAAGCCTGGCTAGAGGAGGTGTGCCTCCCTCCCTCCACCTTTGATCTGTCTCAGCCTGCCTTGCCAAGAACAATCCTCCTCTGTCATGCCCCTCTGCCATGCCTTACCGCCATGCCTTCAAGCCATGGACTGGAACTTTCACAAATAGTCAGCCAAACAAACCTTTCCTCCTTTAAGTGCTGGGTATCATGTCAGATAAGAAAGTAAGGAGTACCTGCAAGATGAGTCTGATGGAGAGGGTCTGCAGATGAGCATTATGAGGTTCCAAGCTCCTGTTTAGAAAACCAGGCACAAGCCATGACTACTTGACATGCTGCCCAGGGAAGGGCCCTGGAGAGAGCTTTTAGACACAGCATCTGCTGCCTAATCAGCATTTGGCCTCTTAAAAAAGAAAAGCTTTCTGGGTATATCCATGGTGGCTAGCATTTGAACCTGTCTGCTTAGGACATATGGTTTATACAGTTACGGCTTAAAGTTTTACATGTGGCTTCATTATTATTTTTAGATGATTTAAAGTAATCCTGCAAACCCATACTGGAGATTGAACCCTCTTCATATTAAGCTCTACATCTAGTCCTTTTCTGACCCTTATTTCCTTTTTAAAAAATTAGGACAGAATAAAACAAAAATTCACAATAAAATAATAAGGGAATAAAAATAATTAATACACCATATATCATTATCTTTATTTTGAGATACCAGTCTCACTATAAACACTTAATTGTCTAGGCTAGGGTTAAACTTGTGCTCCTTCTGCCCCAGTATTCCAGAGTTCTGGGACTACAAGCATTCACCACCAAGTCTGACTGAAAGTAGCTTTTTCTTTAAGGCCATTGAAACCAGCCTTTTCTCAGTGACTTCACCAATATTTGGAAGTTTGGCCTTCAGAGTTGGGGATTAGCTGCAGAAGTAGGACAATTATTCCATGAAAAAGCTCAGTGAGTGACTATGGTAGTATCTACAAAAGAGAACAGAGAGGGCAGAAACTTAGGACAACCATGTGACATCATCATTTCTTCAGCCAATGATCTTAACATTGGCTTAAAGCAGAGACTTCATATGCATTTGATGGGTGAATGAATACATTAATGAACTCTATGCTTTCTATGAAATATTTGGGAGAGCTGATTTCTAAAGTCCCTGTTCTTAAGTTTAACATCAGTAGTCATGTTCCCAGCATCCATTTTCATCTTCCACCTTTCAACATTACCCCAAGTTTTCCACTCATGCAGGTTCTGAGGACCAATCCTTCTTTGAGTTCCCATGGTGTGTCCTGATCTGTTTAGGAAAAATAGCATAACTCAATTCCCTGACTTCAATGATGCATTGAAGAATAGCTGACCCAGGTCAGTTCAGAGACTTTGCTTCAAGTGGCATTAGAGTAGATTGTCTCTTTGTCAACTCAGGGGCTCCTCAGAGAGGAAGGAACAGCTCTGCACTGTTAATAGCAATGTGGGGAAAATATGCTAAGAATGCAGCTGAACTTTGGAGATTTGAATCAGGAAGGAAGAGATATATGTAGGGTCACGGTGATGTTATTTGAGTTGCTGGAACAAGTCATCCCTGAAGCCAATGTGTCTGGAATTTTTGCTTAAGTCAAACAGATTGAGCGGAGTAATCTGTTACTTGTAGCCAAGAACACCGCAATTGGCATTTAAACTTAAAAACATGTTTTAAAGTTAATCATTAGAAGGAGACTAGTTTTTCTCTCAAGAATAATGTAATAATTGAGGCTAATCATTTACAGAGTCTAGTATCATATGAGCCTAAGTTATGGCTAACAATAGTCAATGAAGACAAAAACATCGCTGTATACTTATATAATCATTGCAAATCATTAGTTTTTAAACCAAGTCCTAGAAGATGTTAAAGAAGGCACTACATCCAGGGAATATATGATAGATTGGAAGGTATCAAGTATTTGCTCAAGTTACAAAGAAAGTGTGATGGAAGACTACCGATTCCATAAATAATATGTTATTGAGTTTGTCATCCATACCTAAAATTAATTTCTCAAAGGACTGTTATTACAAAGAGAATACTCCAACAAGAAGAGGCTGGTGTTTCCTCATAAGTGTTTTAGAACAAAACAAATTTTGATACTTTGTTGGACTTTCAGATAAATTCTACTGTTTTAGCACATTTTACGTTTTAGAAGTGCCTCGTGAAGATCTACAAGGCCCTCAGATTCCTTCTACAAGTTATCCTTCAGAAACATAATCAAATCCCAACTTTTCTGTAAACTCTTTTCTAACACCAACAGGAAGAGAAGTAGTATTTGGTTACTGAAATTTACTTATAGTTTGTGCTTAACTGATTTGCATCTGTGGCCTATTAGAGTATAAACTGAGGAGAAGTGTTGATCACATTTTATTCCTGGCTTATGTCTAATATTTATCTTCTGACATTCAGAGAGTACCTACTGAAAGATTACATGAATGGATGGTACTCTTTGGAGTAAGATGGAGTATTGTGAACCTGATAACAGTATTGTGAGGTACATTTATAAGTGATCCAACAGCCAATGTCAAAGAATTTGTGGATCCAGGACACTCCAAAGACTGTTCACACAGTGGTAATCTGCAGGGCTTTGACAACATGTTTTTGGTGTTGAAGATGACAAGATTCTGTCTTTTTGGAGGATCCACATTATGAGGGGCCCTCAGAGCCCAGAAGACTATTAGGTCTAACAAAGAGGAATTTTATATATGCCATTAGATTTTCATTAAGTGGCCTACACCCTTTCACAATGTAGTTTTGTGATTCTAAAGCAAGTTGGAAAAAACAGAACTTAGATCCAAGCATCAAATTATTGGGGAAAAATTAACAATGTGGACATGTAATTAGCAATATTCTCACTAACTTCTTCAGGACATAAAATTGCTTTTAAGAGATAAATCAGGTGGTTCAAGGTGACATAGATAAAGATGAAATGAATTTGAGTCGATACCATCTTTTTGCATCAGTAAAGGTCTCTGTGGTGGCATTTGCTCAACAAATATTTATTGGGTACTTAATGTATGCAAGGTCGTGTGCATGGCAGTGTGCAAGACACAGTAAGTCACGGAACCCCCAGCACCGCTTACTATAGATATTTTGTTGATTTACTGTCAGAGCACTTCACACTCCATTAGGAAACAAACAAACAAAAACATCCAATTACTAAGTCATTAGCACTGCCTTTTAAAATCGAAGACAGGAATGCAGAGCAGGAGATTGGAAGGGCCCTTGGAGACTGCACAGCTCCTATATTTCACAGATGGAAGAACAGACTCCTGCAAGGAAGAACGAGGTGGCTCTCTATGTGCTGACAGGAAAAGATGAAAACAAGTTATTTGTGAAGTGAAACAAGCGAGTTGATGTTCATCAAGTACAAAGTAAAGGCGTTTGGACAAAAAAAACAACAACAAAAATGCCTCAGTGTTCATATGTGATGAGGGCTAGTTTGTGTAGATTAATGGAAAATTCCCCTCTGGGCATTAGATTTGTTTTTCTATGTAGTTCATATTGGTTTTGCAACATACACACAGACACACACACACATACATATGTATGTGTGTGTGTGTGTGTGTGTATATATATATATATATATATATGCCTATGTCTAAGTATATACAATATTCACACAGACCAACACTCCCTAACAGTTGGAGTACTCGCTGAGAAAGGCACGGTTAGATGATTGTATAGCTGTGTGAATGTCAGCAAAGAGCACCGTTCTTGGAAGTCAATACATTCACCCTCAGGGACCAACTGTGCAAAAACTGCAAAAACTAAAACTGTGCACAAACCCAGATGGTACATCCTGAGGGTATGTGGTATATACTATCATACCTAGGTTTATTGTCTGAAGTAAAATTATGTTACACACATGTATGTATGAAATTAAGGTATGAAATATCTTATATTTTAAATAAGTAGAAAAATGTCTTAGAGACTTGCAGGTGGTGGGGGCCAGGCTTGCTTCTGGGTCCTCTGGAAGTGGCCTGCCACTTCCTGTGAACCCTTTGCCCAGCTTCTTACCTGCACCACCCCTGAGTTGTGGTTTTCTTTTGCCTGGGGTGGGGATGACAGTGGTGCCCGTCTGTGGGAGCTGTGATAAGAATCTGTGGCTCAGTGGCTCTGTGCCGTGGCTGGCACAAGCAGGTCCCCCATGGAGCATGTCCAAAGTGATAGTAAGTGTCCTCCATACGTGTTTAGTGGTACAGCACAAAGAGTGAGGATTTCCAGCCCATCTCAGTCCTTCCCTCTCACACTAGAGAACCACCTCTAATAAGACACCCGAGAGAGAGAGAGAGAGAGAGAGAGAGTTGGAGGAGATGATTAAGATGCTACCTTCATGAGTGGAACTTGATGGGCAGATATGGTCCCTATTCCTAACGTCACCTAAGTGACCAGACATTACCTTTTGCTATCAATTATTTTGTTATTGGTTAATGTCATTTGCTATCATAGCCTTAAGATGATCAGAGAAAACACAATCTTGGAAGTCAACACATTCACCCTCAAGGACCAACTGGTGCAAAAACTAAAAATAAAATAAAGCTTCAAATATGAGTCAAAAAGTCCATCTTCTTTCTCTAAGCACTGAAAGGAGTCCCAGGCCATCACCAGCTGCTGGGGATCACGGTCCTGGGAGAGGTGCTGAGTGGGTTCACTCTGACAAAGCTCTCTCGTCAGAGGGAAAGGAAATCTCAGGGTTCCATGGCTGTGATATGGGAATCTGTGTGCACTGCATCCCTGGCAAGAGTCATGGAAGCAGAAGACTTTAGAAGAGTTCATATTTCATGTACTCACAGTATGATTTCCATATTGGAGGCTGGTATTCTTCAGCATCTAGAATAAAAAAGAAAGAAACCACTCCATCAGTCTGTGGTGGCAAACTGTCAGCATGTGTCTTCTCTGGAGGGGGACTGTCTGTCAGCTGAACTTGTGCTCCAGACACAGAGGACTCTTGGTTTCCCAAGAGACAGACAGTTCAGGGCACGGGGGATAGGAATGTGCAAGAAAAGTGTATGGACCTAACAGCACTTTCTTCAGATTGCTTACTGTGACAGAAGCAATTGCTTCCCAATTTTTATAGAGCCCAGTAAATCAAAGAACATTTTAAGGCAATTAACTTGATTGTACTCTTTAGTAGTTCCTTCAGATAGTGTTTACTCAAGTTGGTATAATAAGCATACAATTTATCTCGCAGTTTCCCATCAACCTTTGGCCCATTTATTAAGAATTGAGGACAAGACACAGAGTGGCAAGTATGTAATATTACATGTGGAAAGTTATGTATCCCAGTCCACAGAGCTCTTAAACATAGGGTCTGTCAGCAGGGACACTGATGATTCAATTGCAATTGCATTATCTCCTGGAATTAACTGCAACATGGGACTCAGAAAATTTCCAGAAAGCCCTCAGCAATCGGAGTGTCAGAGTAAGAGTTATAGCAAAATGGAGAGGATGGAGTTATCATTCATCAACCAAGAAAACAGGCAATGGGAAAAAACTCTGCTTGTTCAGTGGACTCTACCATTTCGTGCTGACAGCTAACTTTTTTTTTTTTTTTTTTGAGACAGGGTCTCGCTTTGTAGTTCAGGCTGGCCCTGAGCTCACTATGTAGCCGAGGCAAGGCTCGAACTGAGCAATCCTCCTGCCTCTGCCTCCCGAGGTGCTGGGATGACAGGCGTGAGCCACCAAGCCCGGCACTGTGGTATGTGGTATTGATTGGTGGTGGGCGTGAGTCTCCACGCCCAGCATTCTTATGTGGTCACTGGGATCAAACTCAAGACCTTGCACTTGCAAGGCAGGCCCCGGAACCACTGAGCTAAAGCTCCAGCCCCTGACAGCTAACTTCTTATCCTGATATAATCATATCTCTGGGCTCATAGCTATGAAACCAGGGGCAGAGTCTCCAGACAAGGGAGCAAAGCTTCCTTTCAAGTCACAACATGTGGATGGTGGAACCATAAGAGTTCTCCAGTTCACCACCTCCAGATAAGGAGTCTCCAATTTCACCATCCTTTACTCCCAGGGTCACCCATGATTTGTGCCTGCCTGGTCCTGTGCTCCTGCTCCTGTCCTGTTCGAATTCCTCTAACCTTATGCAGGAAGATAGTTCGAGAATTTCTTTTCCCCTGAGAAATAAATGTGCTGTTTATTTATAAAAACTTAGAAGCAGTAGACTTCTCTCCAATCCTACTCAAGTATGGTTGTGTACATAAAATTATTTTACAACTGACATTTGCTTTCTGGGCCTATTGTATCACAGTGCTCAACTAATTACTGACAAGGATCATTTCACACAAACAGGTCTGAGATTCCAGGTACCCATTGCTTTGTAAGGTTCCTTATTTCTGATGAGCTTTATTCTGTGAGGCATATACAACTCCAGACTCAGAAGTGGCCAAGACTGTTCACCACCAAACACCAGTTTCTACATACAGAGGGTAGCCCCAGTCAGAGGAGCAGCACCCTCCACATGGGCCTTTGAAAAGTCTGGATGCTCGACTTGGACTTGCTGAGGCTTCTTACCTGACATCACAAGGGTAAATTAAATGAAATCTCAACTTTCCATTTCAGTATTGTTCTGAGAATAACCTAGAATTTTGTCTCAGCTGAAGCACCGGTCCCTACCTTAACATTGTGTATGTCTCCCAGCATGCTCCATGCTTTCCCTTTCTAGTTATTTCCTGTTGGTAACATAACACAGAGGGGAAGGAAGCCACCTAAAGAAACAGGAGACAGTGACTTTCCCTGGATAAAGTCCCACAGTACCTTTCCTCTGCCTGTGCAATAAAATAGGCTCATCCTGCTGCCCACTTCAGACTCCAGGGCAGACATTTCCCTCTTTCCACTCTCCACACAGTGCCCTGCTTTCTCTCTGCTCCTAGAACAAGCCATACTTTTCCAAGACCTTGATCTTTGCTCTTATGAACTCTCCACTTAAAATTCTCCCTCACAGACCTTGGCACAGCTCAGTTGTGCCACTAAGGAACGCTCAACTCAACGGTCACATTTTGGGGGTTTCCTCTGATCCCTTGTGGAAAGAGGCCTTCCTTTGCCCCAGTCCCTCTCCTAACACACAATTTATTTTTCTTCACAGTGTTTATTGCCATCTGAAATTATTCTATTTATTGGTTTGCTATGACTGGTTTCACTCTACTCTTTGTCAGCTTTCATAAAAGCAGGGATTTTTGCCTTAATCACTTCTGCATCACTAGCTCTTAAAAGGATGCTTGGCATACAATAGGCACTCAAAATACTAAACAAAAATGTGTTAAATGAACGAATGGTCTCTGAATGTAATTCAAATCCTACTTCTGACAACTATTGGCTGAGTAACTTGGAATCAGTTTTGTTTAGATTCTTGTGAGTCTCCTAATACTCATCCTCATAAAAATCTCAGAGGCTCTGAGAGAATGAAGTCAGATAACGTACGTGGTGTTCCCAGAATGCTATGCTGTATTGGCAAATGTGAATACAGTCCCCTTAGCGTGGCTGTGCTGCTGTTCCTGAGCATGGCCCCTTCCTAGGTGGCCTGTGCTCATGTCTTTGCTCTCTCAACTGCAGCCAGGGAGTGTCTCCATTCCTGCCCCAGATCTGGACCCTGTAATTAAGTTCCAGGGCTGTTGTCATGGAAGATTTTTCTTTGCCATAAAAGAATTCAAATTGAGAGGCCATTTGTCATGCTTCAGAGGAACAACTATAATTACCTTGGCCTTTGAGACACATTTCAAAACCACTAAAGCACACTGTTAGGAGGCCTTAGTCAAGCAGCAGAGCACACACCATTTTTAGTATGTTGAAATGAATCTTTAGCTGCCTCCAACAATGTACCACCAACATGCTATTTGCCCCAACTTCGCACGATGCTTCCAGTGATCTACTTGGACAGACTGACACGTTTTTAAAAACCTGGAATGGGCCTTCAAGGTCATTTAGTTCACCTTCAACATTGAATAAATGAAGGAAATGAAACACGGGACAATTAAGTGGCTTCCTCAAGGTTAGAAAACAAGCCAGAGGTACAAGTGGGATGTTTGTCTTCCATACACTGGGTGCTCCATTCATCCTTGCCAGACAGCCCCTTCATTTACATGCATTAAAGTCAGGAGAACAAAATTACCATGTAACAGATTTATTACTTTAATTCTTGTGAAGCTTCAAAGAAAAAATGAAAGAAAGAAAATTAGTAGGGTGAAGAGTTGCCTCAGTCAAACGATAGGACACAATTTCATCAAGGTATAGAGACCCAGGTGGTAAGGTCAGAAAGAGACATGCGACAAGCTACAGAAAGTACCCACAAAAAAGGGCTGACACTTCTTGAAAATACATGATTTTGTTAAACATTTTGGATAAATAAGCACAATGCAGAAGGAAGAGAACATTTAAAAAGAGGATCCAAATTCTTTTTAAAAATCTGTCATTGAATGCAGAAGATAGTAATACATTTTCCAAATGGAACAAGAATTATAAGGATCAGGGAGGTCTAGAAAACATATTTCTTAGAAGCATCGATGATACATAGCTAATCTTTAAAAATGAGTCAACCTTTGTTTGACTAGTAGTATTAGTCCTGGAAATCTCATCTAAGGTGGTAACTGAACCTGTGTACAGATACGTATGATCGGATGTCACTGCTTTATGTGTAATGGTGAACTTGGAAGTGCAGTAAGAAAAGATGGTTCAGTAGTTATTCTCTGCCAAGTTATGACAATGATATTTTGGCTGTAGCTCTGTGCTGGAGAGCACAGCCTCTGGACTGAGTGTCACTAGGTTCAAAACTCAATCCTACCACTTACCAGTTCTTTGGCCTTAGGTAAACTGTCTAATCTGTTGTGCCTCGGTTTCTGTAATCTGTAAAGTGAGAATGATAATTCTACAAACAGACGGCATTGTGAGCAATGGATAGGCAAATAAGAATGTCATGTTAAATCTGCAGAGAGAAAATTAAAAAATAAGCTTCACAACAGTAGTCATGAACAGAAAAAGTCTAAAAGAGAATAGACTAGTAAAATAAAATGCTCTGTCTCATGCCTGGTAAATGGTAAACTCTGTCTGCTGTCATTATTGCTTATCTTTAATGATAAATACAAATTCAGTTCTATAATAACCTATTAAATATCCTACTTTTAAGAAAAAATAAGCATTTATATTCAGAGAAATTATCCAAAAGGCTAAAAGCCAAATTTCTAAAAGTTGTTATACCTGATAGCAAAAATATGGAGAAATTCTATTTTTCTTATTTATTAAAATCATTTTATAATTTTCTGTTCCTATTGTTTGTCTAAAAAGGTAAAATGATGAGAAAGGAATGTGCAGGAGTTCTAGAATGATGTTTTTAAAAGTACCCTATCTAAACACACCTTTAAAACAGAGTAGGGGTAAAAAGACCCTTTAAAATGATCCTTAAGCTAACCCATGTGGCACATATAGTACCAATGTAAGAAGAAAAAGTGGATACAAAAGAAAAGAGATAAGAGTTTCAGAGACAAAGACCATGGCTGATATACCCTTAGCCTCTTTGAAAAATTCTGTAAAGTAAATATGAATGAGCAAAAGGGCAAGCTAAGCAACAGTTATCTCCTTCCTCTGAAGAGAGAAAATCAGAAAAAAGACAGATGCTTAGAAAATGATCCCTAAACACTACAAAAATAGATAATAAGATCACTCAAATGAAGTAGCTCACAAAGAATCTGATCATACTAAACAAAAAGAAACCGGTGAAGAACTGGTTAAAGAAACCCAGAGGTCCAGGTTAAACTTGAAAGCAATATAAGAAAACCTTAAATTCTAAAGCAACTAAGCTTAGCAAAGATGGTACTGCCATTCCAATCTTTGGGGGGATACTGGGATCCCCCACAGGAAACTCTTCAGTGACTGAGACAGCCTCAGGGGACATGAAGGCAAGGGAGAGCCTGTACCATGAAAGGTCAATGTTCCAGATGGCGAGCACAGCAAAAGCTGCCTAACATCTACATTGTTGTCACTAAACTTACAATTACTACATATTTTTTGAAAAAAAAAAAAACTCTGACACTTTAAAGACAGGTATTTTAAAAAGTCTCTTCCCTCAGAAAAAGGCACTATGAAGAGATTTGAGTGAAGACTCACAGATTTTGCTTGGTTAACAGCTAGAATAAAAATTTGCAAAAATGGTCTCATATCATATATATGGTTCTGTAACTTGCTTTTTTAATTCAGTGACAACAAGACATCTTTCCAGGTATATGTTTGCTTTTTAAAATGCTGCTTAGTCTTCTACTGTATGAGTAGACCAAAGTGTAATCTATATATTTAGGTAACAATTTCCAACTCATAGATATTTACAATATTTTCAACTTTTCCTCTACTATAAACAGTGTTGTAATGATATGCCATATATGTAGTGTACATTTGAGCAAGTCAAATTCAAAGAAGTGAAGGATCTGTGTGTTTTATTATTTTATTTTAAAATCTTTTGTAAAAGTGGTCTTCAAAAAGTTGTCTTGACTGGAACCTCTAATAATGTATGCAAGAATCCTATTCCCGATAGCTTCACCAACACTGGCTATTATCAATATGTATCTTAATTTGTGATGCCTTTAAGACTCAATTAGAAAACGCACAGACAAGACAAAGCATGCCTTTGCAGGGTGGTAAATGGAGAACATAATGCCCACAGGAGGGAACTTGTAGGAGCATATGGCTGTGAAGTGAGGTGAAAATACACGAGTCCAACACATGTTGGTGGCTACATCTGGAAGGCTGTCCTCTTCCAGGCATTTTATGCTCCAGAAATATGTTGATCTGATGGTATCACCTGAGGAGCAAGTGTAAAGGAATTTGGGGACTGATTAATGAAGAAAAATCAAAGAACACATGTGGTCCACTTGGGTTGGTGACAACTGAAGAGGAAATACAAATAAACATCCAGGACAGCCAGCTTCCTCCTTCCTCTGTGGAAAGCATGACTAGATTAATAGCAAAACATACAACAAGACTTTGGAAAATGAGAGGAGTTCAAGATTTACTGATACAGACAATGTTCTACCAAGGAACTTGGAGATGACCTCTGCCTTCAAATGTTTCACAGAAAGCTACACATTGAAGGATCATTTGGGGAACAGAGGCAGGAAGGATTGGGTCGCTCCTCTGCCACCCCTTTATCAAGTCTCTGCTGTCACTTTTGACTCACTGATACGCGCATTTGCAAATGGGATGCAGTGGACTTTTTGCAGGGGAGTTGGGTGAAAACAGTTTTTCCAATCAAGCCTGGGACAGTTTCACAATGAGATGACAACTCAGAACTTATTAGGTGTTTAGCCTTATGGGGCCAGAATTGTTTGGGGTCCAAATGACAGCAAACAACAACAGGAAGGGTGGGATGTTGTGTCTATGCACACACTGCAATGTATCTGTAACCCACACATTGTGCCCAATGTCCAGAAGTCTTGAGAAGCATATAGAGGGCCAGAGAGTACAGGCCCTGAAAAACCATGTCCTTGTCAGACCACTGCTGCCAAATGGCAACAGACCCTCAAATTACAAGATTGCCTAGAGATTATCCTAACTGCTGCAAACACTAAGATGAGAAAGCTGTTTAAGAGCTTTCTTGCTATTGCTTATAACCTGCTCAGGTTCCCTGAATTCCCTGGAGAAATTAGATACCTATATATTCTCTTTGGAAACTCTGCTTGAGAAGAGGATGGAGGCCTGATGTGTGCTGGACTATGGATCTCATATCTGAGAAATGTTGGTTCTACTGGCAGAAAGTAGTAAGACATTCTAAGAATGTGTCCAAAATTGCTGGGCCCAAAAGACAGGCTATGCAGAGATTATTGAGGATGATGAAGCCACCAAGGGCATTGGGCTGGAGTTTGCGGTCACTAGAGGGCACTGGGGCCCCATGGAGCATCTGTCCTGGGCCACATAACTCTGTACATGGAGACATGCTAAGATTCACTCAACAGTTATTTACTGAATAAATACAATGAGCCAGGCTGGGTTTATGAAGCTCTAAAGGTTATTCCCTCGGCCACCTTTCTCTGGTCATCCCTTTTGTCTCTCTTCCTGCTCCATGTAACTCAGTTACTCTGCCTTTTCCTTGATCCTTGAACACATCGAGACCATTCTGATCCTAGAGATCTTATATAGTCTCTTTTGTCTGATTGTCACATCTACATCTCAGCTTAATCATCCTGGCTGCTCAGAGAGATCTTCCCACCTCTTTCTATGCAATCTAAGTGGTTCCCAGAAAGTCTCTTCAATTTCTCATAGAAATTCTTCACTCTCTGGAACTTTCCACTGTGTGCTTATATATTTCTGTGTATGTGATCTTCTCATGTTAGACAGACAGTTATATAAGAGCAAATGCTTCACCTTTCTCTCTGCTTTGTGGGTTACCTTCATCTTGGTAGATACTTTCTGAATTAAAGAAAGGTGTCCCTGTCAGGCAAGTGTTGGACAATTGGACAGACCTATACAAGAAAGAGACATTTCATTGGGTAGGCACAGGCTAAGCCAGAGAACTCATCCTGAACAGTGGATCCCACAGCCTCTGCTGGTCTTCTCATCTGATCATAAAGAGCATCACTGGCATGGCCCAGAGTGCTGCTTTCTGAGACATAGTAGGTACTCAGTAAAGCATTGGGAAAGAGGAAGACAGACAGAAACTCAAACTGTGCATTCTTTTGAGGGACACAAACAAATCAAGAAGCAACTGTAACCAAGCAAGTGTAAGTCATATAAAAGAATGACCGTGGTTGATCTTTCTGTTCTTTTGAAGGGGGACTGGGACTGGCTCCTGTCTTGGGCAGTCACCTCTCCCATTAGCAACCTTATCCCAGGGCTCTTGTAAAAATAGCTCAGAGAAGTAGAATCTAACAGCAAGATCCCTAAGTCCCCTCAGAACAAAGAGTAATTTTTGGTACTCACTGAGTCAAAGAACTCTATCACCTAGATACTGACTAGAACAGCCAATGGTAAGGGCTGCTTCTGTGAACATGTTGGCTTGTAGGGCATGGTACATAGACCAAGGTGTGGCCTTCCAGGACCAGAGGTAAAAAGAAATGACACTGCAAGCCAAAAGTGGTTCAGCTTGGAATGGACAATGGTATGCATGTGGGATAGACACTTCCAAAGTGGAGACACATTACAGAAGTTAATAGGGTTCAGATAATTAAAATTTCAACACCAGGATCTAGTATGCACTCAAAAAGTCCCTCCATATTAGTGTGCAATGGACTACAGAAGGTGAAGATGGGAAAGAGGAAAGGGAAGAGGCAATGAGACATCAAGGAACTGGGAAGTAACCTAAGTCGGTGACACTAGGATCTGAACTCCAGTGGTGTCAGTGGAGATGGAAAAATGGGATGGACTTGAAAAATGTTGAGAAGAACAAATCTATAAGGCTTGGTGATGAGCCAAGTCTTAGTAGAGAAGGAGAGGGGAAAACAACTGGCTTAGGCAAAGGGAAATGAGAGTTTTTTTGGCTTCAGCAGGTGTATGGAAGGGGATTCCAGTCATTGAAATTGGCAGACTAAAGGAAAAGTGATTTGACCAGTGGGGATGTTCTCAGCTTTTCATTACTGGAAAGAGACAAAAATGGGACAGCAATATAAAGACATCCAGAAGGGCAGCCATTCAGAAAAGAAACCTGGGCTACAGTTCTAAGAAGGGAAGCCCCACCTACAAGTGGTAGCTATGCACATTGTTATAGAGGACGTGATGTAGGGGAAAACTCTGATTAGGACAAGAAGGCCTTTGACCAACATTTAAAGCAGGACAAGAGAAAGAACAGGGTCACAAAGTGGGGTGACACCAGAGGCAAAGCTCTTGCCATCTGGAAAGGGAAAATAGTAACCTAAGTAGGAGAAGGAAGTTAGTAAGAAAGGGGAAGTAGTCACAGATATCAGAAGCTGTCCCGGAAAGATAAGCAAGACAGGGCCCATCGCTGCAGCAGAGCAGGTTCTGATGCTGCTGCACTGCAGTGTTGGTTGGTAGAAGCCACACTCAAGTGAGATGAACTTGTAAATGGAAAAGAAACACACAGAACTCGTGAAGGGGCTGTAAGGCAGTCACAT
Organism: Thryonomys swinderianus; assembly: GCA_004025085.1. NCBI lineage: Eukaryota > Metazoa > Chordata > Mammalia > Rodentia > Thryonomyidae > Thryonomys > Thryonomys swinderianus. The sequence goes on from PVIC010001052.1 coordinate 43,906, forward strand.
GGAGGCAAAGGGTGGCCATAAAGGGGGACCTCTGTCTTATTAGCTTTGCCACACCACTGGCCGTAGTCCTGGTCTCCCCAACCCACCCGTTTCCCTACTCACTAATTTTCTACAAAATACGGATTCCCGCCAGCACCACACAGCCACTTTCCTGATGGAATTTCCTCTGCCATGCACATACTTCCTCCTCTGCTATTTCCTTGCAAACAAGCTCGAAACTCTGACTTCCCTGCACTCTGGAGAACTGCTCACTGCCCCATTTTCATTCCAGAATTTTCCTCTTTACAAAGTCCTCTCATCAGTGAAATATCTTTCTGGCTTTCCTCCAGGAGCCCTATTGGGTATTCATTTACTCTCCTAACAAATATTTACCTAGAGCTAAGGGCCTTCTTGGCACAAATATTGCCCTGGTTGTGAATGCAAATGTAGGCAAGATACAGAACTGTACTGTGAGCAATCTGTTAGAAGATAAAATAAGACATCAACTCATTCAACAAACACTGACTATCCACTGGGCACTAGGGTCCTGATCACATGTATTTACCACAATAGAAAGCAGCATGTTACAGAGCAAGATTAGAATTAAAGTGTTGATGGAATCAAGAGGAAAAAGATTATTCACTTAGTTATTTCTTGATAGTTATTCTGTCATTCATCTTCTTCCTGAAGAGATGAGTTCTTAGAGAAGACAGTTTAGATGTACCTCCAACCAAATCCGTACCCCTGCCTTACGAAGGCCCACCTCTTTCTCCTGTTGCAATCACATCCTCCCCATATCCTGCATTCACTGTGGGCACTGTATCCCCTTCAGATATATGACAGTTATGACAATGACAGATTCAATTCTCATGGAATCAACCTATAAATCATAGCTCTGGCAATGATGCTACTGGCAAGCAAAGGAAAAATTTTATACATATTCAGGGTCAAAAGCTCCTAAAGTACAGAAATAGAAGAAAAGTGGTCTTGTATCAATAGTAGAACAGAATTTTTTTTTTTTGAGACAGGGTCTCGCTTTGTAGTTCAGGCTGGCTCTGAGCTCACTATGTAGTCCAGGCAAGTCTCGAACTCAGCAATCCTCCTGTCTCTGCCTCCCGAGTGCTGGGATTACAGGCGTGAGCCACCATGCCTGGCTAGAACAGAATTTCTAAGTGTCTGGAATATTATAGGTCCTACATCTTACATATATTTTGTTGATATTTGTAATTATTTCTACCCACTCAGCCATCCACCTATCCATCCACCCACCCACACTCATCTTCTCAGCAAATATTTCTGTACTGGGATCTCTCTGATCAGAGAGACCTGTGAGCAAGGCTGACCCATCTCTTTTTCAAGATGCTTTTATTCTAGCAGTGAACGCCAGCAAGCATTAAGCAAGTAACCATTCTGAAGATGTTAGGACAAGCAAAGTTCAGGGTGCCAGGGGAGCACACAGCGGAGGTCCCATCTCATAAGGCTGATATTTTCATCTCCTAGAGAGGAGGAAAATGCAACTCAAAAAGATTAAGTCCCTTTCTCCAAGGTCATGTTTGTGAAATGTTTGTGAAAAGTCAAATTCAAACCCAGACCTATTTTTCTTCAAAGCCTATTGATCTTTCTCCCCGTGGCCTTTGTCTCAGGAGAATCAGTGATGCAGAAGCTAAAGGGGAATTTTCAGTTTTTAAAAAATTTCTAACCTGCTTCAATGCTACCATAAGCACTGAACATTGTAGAAAATATCCCTATAGAAATAGAAGAACACGTGATTTCATTTAATTTTCTACCACCTTTAGAATAAAATCCCCTTTCCCACCCAGTCTTCTTTCCTCTCTCCTTCCCCTTTGTGTTCTTCTTCCTCCACCTTTGGTCCATCTTTGTCCCTCCCTGCTTTTCTTCATGGGCCTCTGTATATAACAACCAGGCACCATGCGTGACTCTTCTCAGATTTCATCGTCACCAGAGGTATCAGCTGCGCCTAGGCCTGGCTTGTCCTCTTGCTACTCAACTAGCAACAAGCAGCCTTTTCGATTTAGCACAGCCATTCCTCACAACTAGCACCATTCACAACTGCAGTGGTTCATACAGCTGCAGTACCTCATCTCAGAAATAGGCATGTTGACAGCCTCTCACTCGCTCAGGTCCACACTTGCCAGATCACCGCTTCAGGCTGAAACTTGACCCAGCTGCCCAGGAGCTTGCCTGTCTCAAGACCACCGGCTCTAGCGCCACATGTGAAGCAGTGAATTCTAGTGATGAGGCCACAGGCAAAACAGGACAATGGTGCTCTAGCCAATAAGCCACTGGACTTGAGGAGGCTGCAATGGGAGTCTTGTCCTGTCTCCACTCCCAGTGCTCTGGTAATGTTTTGCAAGTGACCGATTGTCCTGTAGCTCACACCTGGGCTCCATGTACCATGCAGATACACCCTAGTTCCCTTTTTTGTTGTTCTGAGACAGGGTCTCACTAAGTTGGCCAAGTGGGACTTAAACTTTTGACCTTTAACCTCCCTCAGTACTGGGATTATTGGTGGAAGACACTGTACTTAACTGGGGATGATTTGGGGCCATTTTCTTGGCTTGGACAGGTTTCATCTATAAAGACAAGGATTGGGGTAAATGCTCTAGAAGTATACTCCTGGTGGATAGCTCTCTGTCTCCATTAAGTATCAGTTGGTAAGAAGTAGTCTGGATAAATACACCTTATGCAGAAATGGAGAATTAGAAAACTTCTCCTGCTTGACTTGGGAAGGAAGCTTAGTCAGTGAATATTTGGGCTTACAATGTATCCCTGGGGAGACAGGGGCCATTTGCTCCCCCATGCCAGCCCAACACACTGTCCTGCTAGCTACTTTCCTGGTGGTCTAACCTTACAGCACCTGAGCACAGGGAAGCCTGCTTAATTCTCCGTGATTTAAAAAGAAAGAAAAAATCCCTTTTAGCCTATGCTTGCTTTACTACATCTAATTTGTTTGTTGAAAGTAAGACTGTTAATACTGGGAGCCCTCTAAGCAAACTCTAGCAGAACGCAGCCTGCATTTTCTGAGTGAGAAAATGCTCCAAGGAAGGTTTTTCCGTATATAAATTCTCAGTGACAGAAACAAAATGATTAGCTATCCACTCAGCACAATTAGTTAATTCAGTTATACCTACACATTTTCATTCATGCTTAAAATAGTACACAAATTTAGAAATACTGCTTTTATCAAGTCACATAGCATGGAACAATTTTATTTAAATCTCCTGTGTGCATCTTTGTGTCTTTCATGACTCAATTTTTCCCACAGCCCATCATGCCTGCTCATCTCAACATTTCGAGAGAGAAACATTTATAGGCAATGTATGATGTTGCCATTGGACGCCATAGTCGGTTACAGCCATGTGTTAACAAAACAGGAACACTTGTCTCTCCTTCATCCTCCAGGGATTCTGCCTGGCGGAGTCAACTTCTACCTTGCTCTTCAAAGAGTCTTTTGAAAGGAACAAGGTGGCTGATGGGCAAAGCTCTCCAAGATGTTAAATTTTAAAAATGAGGCATAGAGTTCAAAGCACAAGAAACAGCTTAGGGAGAAACTGCCAGATTAATACTAAGAATAATACTCAGTTGAGTATTAGTAATACTCAGTTGTGCAGGAGATTTGGTGGACAGAGGGTTGGGACAGGGTGGGAAACTTGGTTTTCACTCCAAAGTATCTTTGTATCAACTGAATTGGAAAGAAAGAAGACAAGGAAAAAAAGAAGGAAAGGAGAGAAAGGGGAAAAAAGAAGGTAGGAAGTTTTTCAGAAAGTTCACAATTACATTTAACTCTTGCAACCATGACTATGTCTGTGTTGTTTCTTAGCTTCCGTTTTTAAAAAGTAATTTCATTAAATGACTTCTGTGGGAGGCAAAACTATCATCAATAATTCAAGAATAATTTAAGGCTACTGTGTGTTTTCCAGAGTGTAGTTAGGGGTTCAAAATAAAGTTATTCAGTAACGCAATTGTATGAGAGACTTTGTATAAAGTAAAATTTAAGAAAGTGTCTCCTTCTGGAAGACAGTGTTAGATACAAACTGTATGACCATACGGACACAGCCATTTTAACCTGTATTGGAAGCCTTGTTAGATTAAGTTGTGGAGGTTCCACAAGCAGTCTTATTTAATACTCATGGAAAGCTTGTTAAACAGGTAGTATCAGTCTTATTGTATGGTGAATAAATGGAAGATTAGTGAGTTTGCATAGAGTTACATGGTTTATAAGAAAAAAATCAAATATTCAAAACTGAATCCCCCAAAGTCTGAAAACCATGGTCTGTCCATTTTAAAATCCTGGCTCTACCGTGAGCTCTACCGTGTGCAGGGACTTCACAAACATCATCAATCACATGTAATCAGTGCTGATGTCCAAGCAGCACTGTGAAAGTGACAGTAGTATCTTATTGTTGAGATATGAAATCTGAAGCCCAAATGTGACTATGCCTTGCTCAAAATTCACCACTTTGCTGTGGCCAATGTGAGGATCACCTCTGGAAGGCTAACTGGGCATATTCCAGCGTGAGAATTAAATATGATTATTATGCACAACATTGAACCTATTATTGGTTCTCTGTACATATTTACTACATCTGTCTTTGCCTCTAACTTAATCTTGACCTATTACCGTAAGGCAAATATCAATAGATGGGACCCAGCCCACTGTCTAGGGGTCAAGTAGGCTCTGATGCGAGAAGCTTCTGAGATCGCCAATTGCTTTCTCTGGGTTTTTAGTGCTCTGTAGTTTATCTCTTGCTTTAAAAACAAATGATTACACAGAAAATAATTCAAAAGGTGACAAACACCCAGGCAACACTTCCACTAGCCACACCACAAAGCGAGAAACCCAACACAGGAAGCTGTCTGACGTACAGGAAGGAGAAAAGAGAGTGAGGACACCATAGCTGGAGCCGTTCTGAGGGTAACCTGCAAGACGCTAATGGGAAGCTCCACATTAGACTCCACATTAGCATGCACTAATGCTTGAGCAAAAATAGGAAGGAGGGAAATCCTTCCTACCACCCCACGGCATGATGGGTAATAACATCAGCAGGTCTACAGTGAAAGGGTAAGAAGCAAACAAACAAGTGGTCCCATAGATTTCCACAGGAGTAAGTATTTATGCTGCATCACAGAGCAGGAAGAATAGGCCCCCTCTTGGTCCCTGCTGTTATCTCAGAGCTGCACGTCTTCTTAGGGTGTGGGGCAGCTGCAGCATGGGCTGACCACGAGTCATACCCTCTTCTGTTTGCACAGTGGTACATTTGTCTTCCTAATCGGAGCATGTGAAAGTTTCTGCTTCCACCAGAAGCTGAAATCCAATAGTACAACAAACCTCTCCTTCATCGTTCTCTCCCAGCTGAGGCTGTCTGCAGACGGGACCACTGTTTGTCTATTTCCCTAGCATGGTCATAAGGAGCAATCATGTATTTACACGTCGGTGCCTTTATAAAAGATGGCTCACTCATTTCCTGATTGTCCCGTTAACAAACATTCCCCTGTCACTCTGTTACTGATCCCAATCTCGGCACTGGGTCCACAGGGACCGGAGGAGGGAACAGAGTGCAGGGGAGTCAGTGGGATGGGTGTTGCAAGTGCTGAAGGTGGGAGTGAGGCCCCTGAGTGAGGTTGGGGACCTAGTGAGAAGGTGAAGGGAAAGTCTTCACTTGGTGACTTCACTTGAAGACAACACTTGCAGTGGGCAGTGAAGGATGAGTAGGAGTTTGCCAGGTTGTGCACTATGGGGGAGGGATAAGTGGAAAAGGAAAGGGTGAGGTGTTGCTTATGCCTTTGAGCATTCTGAGAAGGAAGGAGACTTTTGGTTGTACATGAAGCATTATGGTGATAGTGTTAACCATTTCCATTAGAAGCCTACACTATACCTTGGCGATAGCCACCTTCCCCTGCCTGAATTGCAACGGCCAGTAAATACTGGTGTGTTGGGGGTCACACAACCTTACAATAAAAGGGTTGATTTGCCACAGGGCCAAAGAGGGGCACAGAGACATTCTTCAGGAGGAAGCCCAGTTTCTGGAGCTGGTGGCCCATTCATGGCAGGACCCTTCCTATGATCACTTCCACTGGATGTCCTCTCTGGGCTAAAGAGGAACCAAATCCAGCTGTGAGTCCAGTGGAAGTCAGGATAGTGGGGCTGTAGCCTCAGTGCCCTCCTGCAGCTTTTGCTTCATTCTTCAGCACCTCGAAAGGCAGAACCAAATGCAAAGCACAAACCAAGCACTCAGTATGTGTTTGCTTCATCAACCTTCTGAGTGGTCACTGTTAAAGTCAAGGGCAACCCAAGCGAGCCTCCTGAGGGTATCTGCAGCAGCCAACCACACGGCATTTGAGTCTGAGGTCGAATGGAGGCAAATTCAGCTGCTCACAGTGTCCACATGACCATCGGTCACAAGCTGGCAGATCCGGTTCCACAGGAACAGCAGAGCTTATTGGATGGATGTCTCTTCTCAGGCCAGAATTTGCCGAGTGCCTTCCTTACCTGATGCACACAGGTCCCTTTGTCTCAGGGTCTGAGTCCGTGGAAAAAACATGTATTGGCAGCTTCCCACACCCACAGCTATACCCGTCCTGCAGGAAGTGGGTGGCCCTCTCGACAGTAGCTGACTGTTTATACCCCGGTAATGACTGGTCAGGTCAAGACACAGTCACCAAAAGCCATCTGTAGCCTTTCCACAGGCACCAGTGGCTTTTCAGGTACCAGTCATGTTCTGGAATTAGTCCATTTTGTGTGCAACAGGCATTTCTTTTGGGGCCACTACATGGACAAGGAAAGCACGAGTGACTTCATACTGTTCTGCTCCAGTGAGCACTGCACCCTGAATAGATGGTTCCAGAAAGGTGCACTTCATTCTCCATCACCTCTGGAATTTCAGCTGCTTTTCTAAAATGATCCATTTAACCTATTCTAAAACAGTTGAACTCAACTTATTCTAAAGGTACCTACAGACTGAGATAACTTGTTCCTGTCATTTGCTAAGTGACTCATTCTAGGTTCTTAATGATGCCTTCAAAGTAATTCAGATACTACAACTCCACACATGGAGTAGTTCTACCTTTGACTCTTCCACAGCGTTCTGGCCCTTTGGCCCTATCCCTTACTCTTAGGGACAGGGATATGATAAGCATAAAATCTGGTAAACACTTTTTAAATAATTTTTTCCCAAAGAGAACCAGGGGAACTGTATCTAATTTCCCACCTTGGTGGCCTTGTAATGTCAAATTGCCATAATTTTACCTGCTAAAAACTTCTACATTCACCTTGTGTGATGAAATCATCACTAGGAAATCAAATTTATTTGTCATGTAGCTTTTAAGATGTATCAAAGTCATAGAGGAAGGTGGTGAACCTACCGATTTTCAGGAGCTGGGTAATCTTTAGACTATCATAAACTGCTAGACTCCACAGTACAGTGTATTTTTCACTATTCTCCAGCCCTTTCTCATTAGCTTATACACATTGCTCTCATCCCTAACTCGTCCATTTTACTGAAAACCCGGAGATCACTGCTACAAAAGGCACTGGCCCTTGCATGCATGCAAGCATGTGCGTGCATGTGTGTGTATGTGTGTGTGTGTGGTGTGTGTTGGTGTATGTAAATCAAATAGAAAACCAGAAAGAAGGTTATCTGGGAAACCAATTGGTGAAGAAAGTGCTAACAGCAGTATCAGAGCACATCCCATGTAGATCCAGGCCACACTTTAAGGTTTAGAGCAGAAGCTGTTCCTACTTTTGAAGTCTACATATTAGTATGTTCATACAACCTGTTTCTCGTTTTATTTTTAAGGCTATATAGATAGAATATACTAATTTAAAGGACTCAATTCCATCTGCAATTCTTTTATTGGATCCTTTTCTTCTTGAGAGACCTCAATTTGTTCTCTTCCTGCATAAATTTCTCCTCTTCACTGTATCATCCATCCATAGAGGGGTTCTTTTCTCAGAATAAGACTGTGAGCAGGTCTCTGAGAAACCTTTCAGTAGCAGCTCCAGGATGAAGCTAAGGGGCCAGAAAAGGATGGATTAGGGTCAAGGGGCATAGTTTTCCTCGATGTCTAGTGTAGGACAGCAAAGGAAAATGAAGACCCAGAGGATATGCCTCCCAGATGCAATGTTATGCTGCACACCCCAGCCCTAGGCTTGCTCTGATACAAACCTAGCACCACATCCTTCCTTACTGTTTCTCTGATTCCTGCTTGCCAGCTCATAGGCTAACACTACCAGGGAGATAAGCAAGCTCTCTCAGCTGTAAAACCAGAGGAGAGTTGGCACTTGCTATGTTTGGGCACGACTGTCTTTACCCATTTTCATCAACTGGATCTTCAGTGCACTTAAGTGAGGGTGGAGCTGTGGCGGTGGATTTGTGCCTTTCTTAACTGAATGAGGTCTGGCTCTTCTGGCTTTGGACTGGTCCCCATGAGAGAGGGTGTGATCAAGTGGAGCTGCCTCTGATGTCTCACCTGCTCGTCCTTCTTCTTTACACCCTGAGCTGAAGTAGCAGGAGGCTCTTACAAAAGCCTGGCAGTTGCTGAGACCTGCTTTATACTGTTCAATCACCAAAGCCATGAACCCAAATAAACTTTTATTTAAGGATGCCTTACCGAGTCTCTGTAAGAGCCACAGAAAATGGTCTTTAAAAGGTGTTTCTCTATTTACTACCTCTCATGCTCCCCGTTAATAAACATAAACACCTCATGGGCCTATCCTTACACACTCCAACCACCTTTGCAAAGGGAAAGGTCTTCTCAGACAAGACCAAGACTGAGCCCCGCTCCATTCAGCTTGGCATAGCAGATGGCAGCTATCTTTACAGAGTGCTGACTATGTCCCAGGCCAAGCACTTTACAATGATCTTTTCATTTCAGCCTCCCAAGAATCCCATGGGGTAGGCATGATCTAATGATCCCTTCTTTAAAAATAAGCAACAGAGCTCAGAGAGAAAATTGTTCCAGATAGCTCAGCTGGGAGGAGGCCAAGCTTGGGTCGAACTTGAACTGTCTCATCCCACTGCAAGAGTTCTTAATATCCATTCCGCATGGCTGATTGTTTATATTCTCCTGCTTAAAGATATAAATCACAGAAATTGCATTATAAGGGTAGTCTATTTTTTTTTTCAGATCACATAAACCAGAACTTTGCCCAAATTCTGATTTTCTTGGGAGACTTTTCACTTCCCTTTAAAATCATTTCCTGTACCTCTGTCTCCCAGTCAGTGTAAACCACGGTATTATAACTCCCAGATTTTAAGAGAAGAACAGAGCCTGAAGGGGGCAGGGGAATCCGCTTCCCTGGGAGGAGGCAGCTTCTGTGTCAGAAGTTGACCTCTACACTGCAGAGACTCCCTTGCCTCTGCCTTCCAGCTGGGTTCAGTCCATGGGAGAGCTGGGCAGGAGGAGAGATTCCCAGGTGTTTATTGCTCTACTGTCTTGGGCTCTGGTGCTGCAATTCAAGCAGCAGGTGCAAGCTCTATAGTTCTTGCTGTCTGGCTTCCTCTCCTGTGGCCCTCCCTGCCCCTAGGCTCCTAAACATTGCTCTTGCCTGCAGTGCCATCAGCCCAGGGGTGAGAACATCTCCTGCTGTTGGCAACTTGTAGGTTCTTGAGAATCTCTTGGTACTCCTGACCTCACCACACCTCTGTCAACACACCCTTCGGTGCCTTCTCTTCAGCATCCCTGGTGAAGGTGCCTCTGTTCCTCACAGGTGCCTCTCAGATGGCCTCTGTCACCACCTACACCACAGCAGAGGTTTTAACATGTGACTCTAGTCATCGGTTCATGTGATTTTGACTCACTTTTCATAAAGAGGAATCAAATATGTTGCACAAAAGGAGAAGAAGGAACTTGCATATCCCTCTGCATTTCCCATCACTCTGCCTCTGCTCTGCATGGCTGGAGGGGAGCAACTGCAGGCCCACAAGCCCACACAGCCACTTCACCACCCACTGCAACCTTCCAGTGTGGGTGGGTTAAATTTAGAATATGAATAAACATGCATCCTTGCTACATACTGCATAATTTCACATCTGTAACAAACATCTACATAGACTCAATGTATATAAAGAGGCTTTGATCTGTGCTCTTGCTTTTTCTAAAAATAAAATCAGCAACACCGCCACCACCCCATTTTCCCCTTCACTCTTCTGTGATGTATTCTGAACATAAGCAAGGCCTTTTGAGCCTCAAAGTCTCACGGGCTATTTTTCTTTTCTTCATATAATATTTTTGTCACAAATCTGCAATTATGGGATTTCTAAGAATTCAAATGATATGGTCTAGATACTAAATGATTCCTTTGTTTTTCTAAAACACACACACACACAGAAAAACATGTACAAACCCAACACCCAAGAATAGGAATTTACCTTTCTAAGATCAATCGGTAACCAAAATAAATTGCACATACAAGTTTCTGAAAGGGTGTTTTCATTAATTCTTTATGAACTGGAGTGAACAAGGAAATAATTATCCATCTAAGAGGGGCACTGTCTTCCTTATGGTCTCCAATTACAGACATTTCTCCAAGTGGCAGTAATTCCCAGTGCTACTCACACAGAAGTGGACCTGACCTGTGAACTAGGTGAACTCGCTCCATCCAGTAACAAGACCTCTTCTTTGTGACACTCAAACCATCTTATCCATCCACAGCCAGGTCCCTGAGCACTTTACAACATGCTGTGTTAACCGGTCATTTTAGAAAACAGATTGCAAACATACTACATGTGGAGATGACTTTATGTTATTAAAACAGTCTGAAGTTGAACTCACTGTTTTAAATACAAATGGATTGGTTCATTATGTGTGATTAAATACCATATAAAATCTTGTTGCAATGCCCAATAAGCTGCTGATTTGGAGAAATGCTGATTGGAGAAATAAATATGGGAGATGACACTTAGTTTCAAAAAGTTTATAGTCTGGCCAGATTAGGGTATAAAAAGGGAATTAACTGCACATGAAAGTAAGCACTGAGAGGTCAGAATGAAACGTCCAGACAGTGAGAGTTCTGGGGATTTGAAAAAGACAGAAATCATAGAAAACTGCTATCCTGATTCCTCAAGAAAAACAGTTCTTTTGTGAAAAAACAACAGATCCTGCTTTTAAAATTACAAGAGGAAACTTTAAATTCTAATAGAGCCAAACCTGTTATTTTTTTAATTGCAGACGTTTGCCAACTAAACAGTACAGTCTTACAGCATGTAGGAACAACCAGACAATGATTAAATGCACTTATTTCTTTCTTGATTTAGCTTCTGCAGATTAAGTACACACTATGCATCAATTACCACCAAGGTGGCAGGAAGTCCGCACAGTTTGAGAGTAGCCAGCTTTCAGAGAAATGAGGAAAGTGTAATTATATTTTCTCTCTTCCTCCACTTTTCTATTGATCTCCTCAGAGTGTAAAAAACCCGCAAACAAATAACTTAAACCTGATAAGAAAAGATACTCAGGGAAGATAGGTGATCAAAAAAATGAGAAAATATCTATGTCAGGCCCTCGTTCAATTATGAAGGCAGATGGATCCAGAGGCTGGCTGGTTTTTTGGTCTTATCTTCAAGGCTTAATGTTAGTCTGAGTGATGAGTTAAACCTTTTCTTTTTGCTGTCAACCCTTGCAGTGTGCCAGACACACTACGGTTTCATTTCATCACAGTGCTTAGCAAATCACCATTAAGCTTTGTGAGAACAGAAGCCATTCTTGAATTTGGCCAGTACTCTACAAAGACATGAGAATCTCTCACTCCTCCACCCTTTTCCACCACAGTGTGTCATTCAATTCATATCAACTCACTTGGCCTTGAAAAAGAAACACTTGCCGTTTGCCGTGAATAACCCCAGACAGTTGCAAGGTTGGATCAGTTATCAAAAGGCTTTCATGTGGCCCTGGCCAGTCTAAGCAGAATTTGCAGGTACTCACTCTCTAACTAGGGAATGGATCCTGAGTGAGTTTTAGCTGCCACAAGTACTGTGACTGTGTTGTGAAGGATTTTGAGATGCTTCTTCAGAAATGACAACAGCTGTCAGCTTTACTGTAGAACTTTTCATTAGCAGATGGTGAAATTTCTTTTGTATTTCCAATTATGAAAACATGTCTCAGCTGGTTATTTGAGGCTACTGTGAGCATCCAACCTCCAGCACAAGGCACAAGGAGAAACAAGCCTGTTCACTTGAGCCTGAGTTTATAAATTAGTGTGGTGATGCAAGGTCTGGATGGTCCCTGTTCTGCTGTTCTGAGTTCTTTACTTTTTTTTTTTAATTCAGCAACAGTGTGTAATTTTCAATGTCAGGAAATGGTAATAGAAGGGTGGAGGTTTTTCCTGCCCAGTAATTATGCTCTGATATTAAAGTTATAATATACAAAATAAAAACTATGGTTATTGAGCATTTTTAAATTTTTTCCTCATGCCACACTGTTGATATAAAAGTCTGCTTTATGTATTTATCTGTGATCATGTCCGCATTTATACTCTCCACATAAATTAGGCCCTCGTGAAGTCTCAAAAGAAATGCTTGTGCTGTTCTTCAGCTGGGTCTTTTTTGTCATTTTCAGCTGCCTAAGATTAAGAGGAAAAGAGATTTCTTACTAGAGGAAAGTGAACCAGCTTGAACTCTTGTAAATCTAATCTCAAATGAGTGTAGATGCAGGCCAGGCATTCTTGCCTAAAAAAGGAAGTATCTCCGAAAGTTGAATAAAGAATGACCATGTAGAAAATGCTGTTCAAACTTCTGTGACCCCAGAGAGGAAGGGAGGATCCTGTCACAAAGCCCAGCAGCATGAAGATGGCGGCCTCTGTGAACTCACTTCAGAAGCTCACAGCTCAGTCTCAGAGGCCCGGAGTCATCCCAGGCACCATTGATTTCTGTGGCTGGGGACTATCTCACACTTTTCTCTTCCATGCTTCTGCAGAATCCTTGGCTAACAATCAAACATCGAGCTTTGAAGAGGTTATTTTCCATAAGATCCTGATTTATTTTTTTGCATATTTTTTCCTACCCACTTTCTCTATGAAGTTGGCGAAAGCACAAAGAAAAACAAAATTTAACTAAAGAATGAATAAAAAGTGCAAATACCAAACTGTTAAATTAACTTTAAACTTTACAAGTCAGGGAAGAAAATTTACATGTAACAAGTTATAGGCAGCATTTAAGGGCATCAACTGGTTATTATCACGCAGTATTTATATGGCCCTCAAGACTCCAGATGCTCCCAACCACTAATTACACGTCTCTGGCTAGCCCAATTTCGGAGGGCGATGTCCTAAACCTCAGAGGAGGGGGAAAGTTAAGAGAGGAGGCTCAGGTTACAGACTAAGTGCAAGGTAGGAAGAAAAATCCACACAGAGTCTCTCAGACCAAGTACTTTGTCCAGCCTAAGCTTTAAATAGCAAAGAGTTAAGTATCAGTACATATCTAGAGCCTTTTCCTACAACTGATGAGAAGTCCAGGAGCTTCACTGTTCTTCAGAAGGAAACGGGGATTCACTGCAGGTGTCCCACGACAGCACTCTGGAAGGCTTGCAGGTATCAGAGCAGGGCGTATCAAGCTCAGACCTCCAGACCTCCTCTTCCACTCTCCCCATCCAGCAGGTCTGAGGCCCATCCTGCAGCTCCATTTCTAACAACTCCCCATGGTGCTCATGCTGCTGGGCTGGGAAACCAAACTGTACGCACTCAACCTCTCCGTTCGTGTCAGCCCCTTTGTCCTGCACCTTGATATTATCCCCCCGCCACACACACACACATTCCCAGGGGTCATCTTCCCTTTGCTTTTTCTCTGTGGTTTCCTCCTCCTCTGGCTGAGGCCACTTAATAAGCCATAACTCTGGTATCTCTCAGGTTGCTCCCATGCAACTCACTAAGTCTTAGTACTACCAGTGTTCACCTGTAAAATGGGAGAAAATGCTGTCTACCCTATAGGTTTAATGTGAAAGTCAACTGAGGTTACCCACTGAAGCAATGAATGCCAGCAGAAAATAAGAGCTCATGAATCCTTATCATTATTATCATTACACATTTCTCCTACACCTGTTATATTTGATTGTTTTCTGGGGGGAGGGTAATGGAGCTATGACAAGTGCTGAACCCTGCATTTAAGGAGCTTAATATCTAAATTTTGAGCTAGATCATGTCCTCAGAGTCATGTACGATGTATACATCATTTACATGTACAATAGTCCATTTACAGGCAAAATCTAAACAAAGCAACCGCAGTTCAAACCTGATTTAAGACAAAAGCTTACATAGAAGACTAACAGGTAGATTCTGAGCTACTCTGGCTGAACAGGAAAGGGGTGGAGAGGATGTCGCTCCTCCTCACCCCATCCTGCCACTCCCAGCAGTACAGCCCCTGCTCACTTCGGAAACCACAGAAATAGCCATTCATCTCATTTGACACAGAGGAAACAAAACCTCAGAGAGGTGACATGGCTTTCATATAAGGCACAGAACCAACGGTAGTGATAAGAAAGAGGAAAGACTGGGATAAAGTCTTGGAGCACATGGAAGTAACTTGCAGAGGCTTTAAAACTGGTTTGATGTTTTTATTTTACAGAGAATGACACAGAGGTCTTGGACTCTGTGCAGAAGTAGATCCCGGAAACAGCCCACCATTCCTAACTCTCTTCCCAAGTGTCTTTCTGTCACACTCCTGCTTGTCCTTTCTGCAAATAAGACTCTAGGGTGACTCATTCCTCCCAAAATGAAGTAGGTGTTGGCTTTTGTCCACTAAGTAGCATCAGGTACAGTGCCCTGGGAAGGTACTCAGTTCTCTCTGGAAAGTGTCTTCCTTTAAAACCCACCCCTCCCTGGCAATTTGGGTGGAGTTAGAGGGTAGTTAAATGCTAGCATTTCCTTGGTTATTTTCTGTTTCAAAATATCCTTCTCAGAGGTATTTGCATTTTACTAAGGGTTGCTTGAAGGATTTGGTGAGGTTGGCGACAGGGGACCATCAAGGGAGGCCTGGGTCAACTGGCTGGTGTCCCTGGAGTGATGCTGGAGGTTGTCAAAAGGAGGAGGCCAATCCTTTCCGGTTGCCACTGGTTTCCCTGCTAAGGAGAACCACCTTTAGACTGTAGAGGATGAAACAAAGATTACAGAAAGGAAACAGAGCCTCGGGCATGAAGAACTGGAAAGGATGAGGATATTTGTCTGCTCCAAATGAAGTCAGGGCTCACGCAGGGACAAGCCACTCCCCAGGCTTGGAGGAAACCTTCCAATGGCGCGTGGTCAACCTGCTGACAGGCGTGAGAGACATGGTGCCTGAGAGTGAGATCAGAAACAAGGAACTGAACAGATGCCACAGCTGCTTTTTAAGTATTATTTTTAAAAGAAAAAAAAAGAAGAAGACTTCTCTAAGACATGAGTTGAACTGCAAGTTGATCCTAGAAATTATGAATGCGATTATAAAGAGAACTGGAGATACTAACTCCCTGGGGTCAACCAAAGAACACGAAGAACAACTCAAGCTGTACTAATGCCAGTCATTTCTCTTAGGATAAAGCTACAAAACTGGGAGATCAAAGAAAATGAACTAGATGAGAGGGATTTGAGCAAAAACTTCTGGGCATGATTACAAAACAGATGGTAGGGACCAGTATAATTAGGTATATGAATACTTAATGATTGGCAAATACATAGGTCATGAATTAGTTGATTCAAAATATTTTGTGGCCTTATCTCAAGCAGTATTTAATCAAAAGCAGACAACATTCTTACAAGAAATGTGCATGTACAGTGGATCAAGTTAAATGTAACTATATTCCCAGAAAGTAAACTCTTTATACCCGTTCTGGAATAAAGATTCAGAATCAGGTTACCAGCTTGGTAGGATAAAGGGTATCTTAGATTGCAAAATGTAGATTTTTTTTAAAAGGCCTGAATACCCTGTCACAAAATTCAATAAAATTTTAAGACAGATAAAGAATCTGTCTTAAATTCTTTTTGAAAGAATCTTAAAAAATTCCTTGCCGATATTTGGGGAGACACAACTTAATCGTGATACTGATGACACACACGTAGAGATTCTAATCAGTGTGACTTCAATGAGGGTTCAAGGATGACTAAGCCACTGGGAAACTGTAATCACAGGCCGTGTTAGTGGATGGATGTGGTGGATGTATAGGTTGGGTCAGACTAACAGCAGTGCTGTGCATTTCTGGGTGCCGAGCTCTAAGTTAAGATGTGAAGGAAGGCTTGGGGTGTGTCGAGCAGGAGACGATTCATCCATCTCATACAAGGCAGCCCTGCAGGAATCAAGTGAGCGGCATCTCCGGGCCAGCCTGATGCACCTCTCCACATGGCTGCAGGGCCGGTGGTGCGGGACGTCCCCGTGTCCAAGGCCACTTCTGCAAGGAGGCACTTTCTAGCAGCCTCCAGGAGCTGCGTTGCGAGGCAGGATTCCCCATCCCGGGACAAGTCAAGGATGCTAGACAGTACTTCCCAAGAGACAGTGGTCAG
The DNA here is from genome assembly GCA_004025085.1 of Thryonomys swinderianus. Taxonomy (NCBI): domain Eukaryota; kingdom Metazoa; phylum Chordata; class Mammalia; order Rodentia; family Thryonomyidae; genus Thryonomys; species Thryonomys swinderianus. Next base: position 60,365 of record PVIC010001052.1, read on the forward strand.
CCTCCACTCTGCGCTGCCCTGACTTACATAACTCGACTACATGCACAGGAAATCACTGTCTTCTAGAAAAGAGACCCTGCACTTTGTACTGTCAGCTGGTAAAGCCACTGCAATGAGCCACCAAGCTGTACTGAAGTCTCCATAAAGCCAGTCTAATGAGATGCCGGGATTATACAGAGCTTTCATCTTTGGAGCTCAGGGCATTTTCACACCAATTATTGTTTTTTATCTTTACAAAACTCCCATCAGGTGAGGAGAAGGAGAAGGCGGAGGGTGAAAGAGGAGGAAGCAAGTTTCATTTTGCTCATTTTGTCACTGGATAAGCCTGCGGAGACTTGGCAAAAGCTAGTCCATCCTGGGGTCTTAAATGTGGCATCTGGCTCCCTACCAGTGTCTGCTGTAAATGGTAAAGGTGATGTCGCATAGTTCTGCCAGACACTGTCCTCCTTACAAAGCATTCGGAAGCAGCACTCGAGGGGGACGGAACTAGAACTTTTTGTTCCAGGGAAGGCAGGACCCTCCCGGTGGAGACAAGCACAGCTCTTAGGAAACAATGCAAGAGAAGCCTTTTGACCCTTATTAGTGGTGACTGACAGGGAAAAGACAGCTTGCACAGGACCTTGACCTCATTCTACCTCATTTTCCTCAATTATCTGAGGGGTTGATAATTCTCCAGGATGGAGGCAGATCCAAAATGGCTTTTAACGTCACCTGAAAACATCCGGGGCTTACAAGCACTCTATTTTATGTTTGTGTAGTGATATTTATCACAGTATGCCTCCAAATAGATTGGCAAGCATCTCTGACTAATCCATAAAATCTGTAAAGGGAATGCTAAACCTTCTTCATCCGTGGGCCAGGAGGAATGGAAGAATGGGTATGTGCATAGACTGAAATTAGACTACCTGGATTCAAATCCCAGCTCAGCCACCTACAAGCTGTGTGACCTTGGATAAGTTGCCCAACTGCTCTATTCCTGATTTCCCCAGCTATAAAACAGGGATCATGTGAGCAGATTCATCTTTACAAAGCAGCTGTGAGGAGTAGGTCAGTTCATCCAGGACCCCCTGGGGTACGCTTCCCATCTCCACTGTCACAGCCTCCACTGTCACTGCTGTCTCTAGACTGAAGCCCTTAGCGTCAATTTATATGCTCTTTGTTCTCCTGTAGCGAGATCTTTGGCTGTCTGAGCCACAGGGACAACATGAGGAGAGCTCAGAGGAGTAAAATGCACAGAATAAACAGAAATCTAACTTCTAGGGAAAATGCCTATGATTTTCCCCAAAGAACCTTTCCACTAGAACCACAAACAACCGGTGAAGTCCTTCCTGACACTTTGTAGAAGAGACAGTGATGTGTTAGAGATTCCACTCTAAAATTGTTATTTTGCTTGTTTTTTGAGACAGGGTCTTGCTTTGTAATTCAGGCTGGCCCTGAGCTCACGATGTAGCCCAGGCAAGCCTCGAACTCAGCAATCCTCCAGCCTCTGCCTCCCGACTGCTTGATTACAGGAGTGAGCCATCATACCCAGCTCTGTGGTATGTGGTACTGATTGCTGGTGGGCGTGAGTCACCATGCCCGGTATGGTTGTATGTCGTTACTGGGTATTAAATCAGGGACCTTGCGCTTCCTTTCTAAAGTTCTAAAAGAATCACCTTTTGAATATCCTGCAAGAGAGAAATTTGCCACACTGTTTGCAGCACTGGATCTAACTTTAAGTGACTTGGTCTTCAAGGTATGAAATCAGTAAGATGGGACGATGTGGTCTCTGTGTGCAGCAAATGCGGCTCTGTAGCAGGGCGCGAGGTAGGAGCAGGAAGGGAGCCTCAGCTGGGGCAGGGACCGAGCCAGGTGATGGCTGCCAGACAGAAGGCCTTCTCTGCCCCAGAGCGGGCTGAACTCGGGACACTGGGAGACAGAGAAGGGAATCAGGCAAGGGCAGGGCCCAAAGAGAAGGGGTATTTAGATGTGCCAGGCAGTTTCTAACAGGTGAAGGTTTGGGAACAGCCATTAATATCGCTTTTCCAAACATATTTTGATTCTACTGGCTGTTGGATGTTAGTAAGGAAAGATGCCGTATCCTAGGAATGACTTTCTTGGTTTTGATATTTAATATTTATTTCACTTTTCCTCTTTCCATCCAAAGAAATCATAACATATCCAGTGCCAGTGATGGCTTCTTTGACAAATCTTTGCAAGGAAGCCTTGTTATTCAGGACCACAGCTTTTTCTTGCCTCTGCTTAACAGAGTCTAAACCTGGAGGATACAGGAGTGACAAGTGAATAGCTTTCCTTCAGGAGAAACCACAGGAACCAGAAGCTGTGATCTCTGGTGATTCTGGGACTGAAATCCCCAGAGTCTGAAGTTCATATTGTCTCTAGCAAGGTGGTCACTTGCTCCTCACCGGACTGGATCTAATCCAGGCCTGTTGCTCTCTGGCTTTGATATGTTGGGCAGACGATTTACATTCTCTACACCCCTGCTGCTTTGATTTTTGGGTTTTTTTTTTTGGCACTGGGGATCGAACTCGGGCCCTTGTGCGTCCAAGGTTGGTGCGGTACCACTCAAGCTAAATCCCCAGCCCTGCTTCGTTTTTAATAGAGAAATCTACAGGACCTGCTGCTCAGGGAAGCTGGGAGGACTCCATGAGCTGCTGTGTGTAAAGTGCTGACAACTCCTTCCTAGATACTCATAATCATCGTACTCATCCTCCACGCCCCCCCTCTAGTGGAGAGTTAAAAAAATGCAGAAATTACAAAGGCTTGGGGGTCAGAGTGGGTGGGGGAGGAGAGCTGCACAAAGGAACCAGGCATCGAGACACTGGCTGATTCACTCTCAGAGCCAGATGTGACAAAAGGTTTGGTGCCACTCAGTTCCAGAGCAAACAAAGCCCCAGAGAAGCACAGCCATGCCAGAAAAGCCCAACACCGCCATACTGTGAGCAGACAGCTTGGCACTCAGAGGCCAGGAGACAGATGCTGAAAATAAAGTGGTTTTATGGATATGGAGACAGATTCTACACCCCCAAGCGGGCAACACAATCTCACGCTGACATTGTGTTGTCTTTTAAATTTACCAAAAGATCTCAGAGCCTAAGAGCTTGCATTAAATCTAAAGCAACCATTCGGGTAGCTCTGTTATATCTGAATTTTGTCTACAAGGATGTAAAATTACAGGATGTCTGGGAAGGCACCATGCACCACGCCTGGGACCAGAGAATACAAAAGACACCTTTGTGTCATTATAAAAACAGGGTGAACACTGACACTCTGTCCCACCACCAGACAACTGAGCTGACTTCCACCTGCAGTCTTTCCCCTCCACATACAGAGCCTGCTCACTTCCCCTGGGAGCCCGGCACTTAACGCTCCCTATTTTTATAGCAAAGGTGGGCTAAGAGCTAGAAGGCCTTTTCTTTACAGGATGATTTCATTTAGGTGTTATTTGCATAAACTCAATTCTGTGATTCCTGAATGATACATAAGAGTTTATGGCACTAGGTATCCTTAAAAGTGTAGATTTCACACACACCCCAGAACTAAGAATTGAACCCAAGGCATTCAAACTAAACCACAATCCCAGCCCTCCCATCCCACCTTTTAATCTTGAGACAGGGTCTTGCTGAGTTGACCAGGTGATTTATGACCCTCCTGCCTCAGCCTTCCAGAGGGCAGGGATTACAGGTGTGCTCCCTGGTTCCATTTTATTCACTGACCTCCTGCTGCTACAGCAACACTGCGGGCAGCCCCTCTATCTGCCGTGTGTCCAAGGGAAACACCTCACTCTTGGACACAGCCCTGGAAACAGGTGAGTCTGGGATCAGCACAGGGCACAAGAGCTAGCAGGAGCCAAATGCACCTCTGCACAAACCTGTCGCCACAGCAGTCAGGTTAACAGTTTCATACGGAAATTAAATGTTCCCTTTCTCCTTGATGAGAAGACGAGGTTCTTCTGTTATGAGGCTCAAACTGTTAGGTTACTGAAAGTTTCCACTTAAAGGCAAGAGTTATTTGTTACTACACAGAGTCTGTATGATTGTCAGCATTATAAATTGCACGCAGTTGGGTTCACTGAATTAGTGCAAGTTTCTTCACTTAATAAATTTACAAGTTCCAAGATAAAAGGAAAAATGACTGCTGCAGAAATTATCAGGAAAACATGACTTTAAATGGTAAGAGGAGCTTTCAGAGGTATAAAATGGGCCTGGGAAGTGTGTCTCTCTCAGGACTGTCTATTCTCACTGCACATACTCCCAGAATAGACACACAAACACACAAACACACACACACACACACACGGCTGTGATTGCACATGGACAACTCCACCCACCCAGGACTTTCCACAATGCCCTATGACAGGAGTCAGCCAACTCCCTTGAAAGGCAGCAGAGACAATGGCTCAGGCTCTGGGCCCCGCACACCTACCTAGATCCGCTTTACATGTGAAAGCAGCCAGACATAGTACGAAAACCAGCAAGTTGGCTAGGTTCCAAGAGACCCTGCCAATGTAGGTACAGCACAGGACTTGGTCTTCGCACCTATGGTTAGGTGACCCTTGCTCTGTGATCTGAGTGCCAAGTAGATATCTCCACCTGAAAACTCCACAGCTACGTCAAAATTCAACATTTTAAGGCTAAAAACTCTATTTTTAATCTTTAACCTTCTGTGAATGCAATACCAGCACTCGTGTGCCCAGGGCTCCCCTTAGACCTTCTTCCGTAGTCCCACCCTGGGATCCCACTGCCAACCACAAATCTTACCAGCTTTAACACACTGCATCTCGCATATCCAGCTCTGTAATTAGGTTTCTTAAGTTTAAAGACCAGACCTCCCTCATTATTGTATCTCCACTGTCTAACTTAACATCTGCCATAGGGAAGGAGCTCTAAAATGTTTGACCAACGAGTGAGTGAAGGAATATTACAACTACTGTAGAGAAGTGCCTCTTACTTTCAGTGCATGTGTATATCATCACCAAGAGACTTGGCTAATTGCAGACTCTGATTCTGTCAGTCTAGGATGGGGCCTGAAGTTTGGCATTTCTATCAAGGTCTCCGGAAGCTGAGTGCTGCTGGTCCATGGGCCATACTGAGCAGCAAGAACCCAAGAAACACACTTTGCTCCCACGGAGCCACACAGAGGTTTTTCTTCCCAATTCTGATCACACTGAGTTGTTTCCATGGTCATTCCCATTAAATCATTACTTGCACCTGTTCAGAACTCCAGAGAAATTAATAAAATAATTTATAGCACCAAACAACTTTGAGGAGCTCATACATATTTCCATTTATGTGCCTTAGATTATTCGTTGCTTCAGTTACCTCCTTGTCTTCTACCCCTTGGTGCCCATTTCATTGAATTTAAGCATAACTGAGTTCATCATCCATGTGGTGTCCTTTTGCAGATACTCTGCCAACCAAAGTCTTTCTTATCAAGATGTTGTACTTACTGTGATTGTATAAAAGTCTCAAACAAATTATTATTTGTTCAGAAATTCAAAGGAACAGTCTGTTTTCCCAGAACTCGAGTACAATGACCAAACTGAAACCTAAATTCAGGCTATCTACACTCTTTTTTTATAGTAACAAAACACGTTTTTTAAAAGCAGAACAAAAAATTGTTTTCAAGGTTCCAGGGACCATGAGATTCTGCCCTCTTCCCTCAACCTTCCAAAAAGCGAAGAATAGGCCAAGATTATCTGGAGGATCTCCATACTCCACGGAAGCTGAACTGTTTGCTTTGGCAAGTTAAAAGGATTGCCCAACATTATTGCCAAAAAAATCATATTTCTTTACATGAATTCAGTAAAGTTAGATATCATATCCAGGACAAGAGCTCTGGCTATGAGCCACTCTGCTTGGAAACTGCCTTTAGTATAAAGCCGCCCTGAATCCATGACATGCAAACTAATTTACACTCAGTAATCTCAGCATTTTGGATAATTACATTTCCTCTGACAATTTCTACGGAAACTGTGTGATACTGAATTGTGTCAAAAAAATAACTGTCATAGTGAATATGTGATTATAACCAGGCATTTCCACTACTAAATTGCAGTAAAATGTACTATAATCAACTGATATAAATTGTTCTCTCCTTATGTTTATCTCCAAAGAAGAGAATTGAATTGTCTTACCTGAGAGTATAGAAAAAACAATTACAAAGGTATGGCATTTTTTAAACTGGTAAACAATTTATAAGATTTGATCTTATTATGCAATATATATGACAAAATTCCTATTTATCTAGAATATAAATGACCAGAATGCTCAGATAAAATGTGTACCATGCTTTAGTCATTCCTTGGTACCCACAGGAGACTGGTTCTTGGACAGCACATTTCAGTTACATATAAAACACGCCCTGTCTTCGTGAATAACCTCCATACATTCTCTTTTACATTTTAAGTCATCTCTAGGTGACAGTTAATACATAATACAATGTAAATGCTATGCAAATAGTTGTTACTGCATTGTTTAGAGAATAATCACAAAGAAAAAGAGTCTGTACATATTTATCACAGATGCAACTTTTGAAAAATGTTTTCAGTTCTTGGTTGGGTGAATCCACAAATGAGGAACTTAAGGATACAGAGGGCCAACTGTAATTGGTTCCATATCCACAACTCTGGGGAACTGTAAGATCTTTGGGATCATCAAAGAAACATTAATGCTCACAGAATTTTAGCACCAAAAGAGATTGGAGCTCATGTGGCCCAACCTGCACATTTTTTATTTATTTTTATTTGCTTTTTACTTGTTTTGTTTTGTTTTGATTTTAAGTACTGACGATCAAACCCAGAACCATTGTACCAAGCTACATTCCCTAACCTTTTAAAAATTATTATGTGGAGAAAAGGTTTCACTACATTTTCCATGCTGGGCTCAAATGCACAGTTTTATGCTTCAGCCTCTCAGAGTGCTGTGCATATAAGTGTGTGTACTGTCTCTGGCTCAACATATACCTTTGGCAGTTGTGTGCTGAGCCCAGAGGAGGATGACTATGGCTCAATTAATTGGTGATAAAATCAAGCTTGGAACTCAATGTGCCTCATACTCCCACCAATGACCTCTGTGCCCTACTGACTCACTGCTGTTAAATACCACTGCACTCAGGTGTTGTAATTATTAGAAATTTTTTAATTCATGTCTGGTCCAGTTTACATAAAATTTCAACACTCACCACTGTGTTCTACAGCCCTTTCTTACCCTATTTTTCTCCTTAGTATTTTTGAAACTTTTTTAAAAAATCACTTGTCTCAGTAGGTATGATTCCTAAGGAAAAGATTTTTTTCTTTTTATTCACTGCCATATCACTCACCAAGCACAAGGTAAGAGGGCAAGAAATATTTGTTGAATGAAAAGTTAATAACTTATGATAATTCTCAAATATATCACTGCATTATTAGAATACTTCATTTTTATATTATCTATTTGACATTTTTCTAAAACTTCTGATGTGCTGAGCATTTTACAAGGTGGAGGTGAAGCTGAGAGTAATAGGTTTATTTTATTCATTCAGGAGCTTAATTTAAGGTGATCCTATTAGTGTAACCTCCTAATCAATGTCATCTCTTATCAGCTTAATTCTGCAGGCTGTGGTTCACATTACTCCCTAAAGGAATTATTTTCACCTTCAACCTGAATTTAGGACTCTTGGTTCAGCAATCTGCTTCCTAGGATGATAGAAGGGAAATTGCAATCTTTGCACCAACCTGTCAAAGCTGAAAAGATGGAGCAGATTGGAATAAGCAGGCTTTGCCAAGCTATTTTGACATATTCTCTCACGAAGACACAACTATCCCATAGTAATGCATCCATAATTACAGAATGGTCCCTGTCTCAGAAGCATGAGTAACATCAGGTATTTCATCTACTCGTTCCTGAGGAAATTCAAAGCAAAGAAATTAACATATGGATCTGCTTTCCAAGAAGATGATAAAATCATAATTTCATAAGAGTTCAGGACACTCTACAGTATTTTCATAAGTGAACTCCAAATTATTATCCTCTTGTGTTGAGGATGCTGATATTTTTTAGTTGATTTCGTTCCGAGAGATCTGGGGGCACTTGGAAACCTTTTGCCACATAAACCCACAATGTTGATTTATTTAATCAGCTGACACCTTGAGGAAGAGAATTATGGAATTATTGTATCCTGGAATTGTATATAACATGCTAAAAAAATAAAGGGCAGTAAAATAAATTATTCATCTTTCCATGAGAGTGCAGGTAACTTGAAAAATGTTGCTAGATTCCCTTAGATTCCTATCTGTCCTAAACTCACCTTAAACGGTTGGCTTCTACGTTCTCCTTCTGTTTTGTTAGCTGCTTGAAATTTTCACCGACCTGATATTCAGTGCTTCCTCATCATCAAGACTGTACTGCCATCTCACTTGGGACATGAACCATGCACGATTATTGTCCTTGCAAGTTCGCAGCACAAGTGTATTGTATGCAGCCAGAGAAATATTTGTTAACACCGAATTCTTTGACTATCTTCCTAATGAACACTTCAGAGATTTTTGTTGAGGATAATGATGTAATTTTTTCACTCTTCTTCCAAGTAAACTATTTTAAAATTTTACTTGCAATTGTGATTAAATACAGCCATCAAAAAATTTTACCTTCCTAAACATTTTCAAGTGTACAGTAACTGTAATTTCAGGTACATTCATATTGTTGTACAGTCTAAATTTTTTCTCATCTTATAAAACTAAAACTACATCTACAAAGTAGCAACTCTCTTCTTCACCTCCTTGCACCCTGAAAGCTACCATTTCATTTTCTCTATCTCTGGATTAGAATGATCTAGGTATGTCATATATGTGGAATCATAATGTATTCGGGATTTTTGTTTGTCTTTTTTTGAGGCAGGGTCTCGCTTTGTAGTTCAGGCTGGACCTGAGCTCACTATGTAGCCCAGGCATGCCTCAAACTCAATAGTCCTCCTGCCTCTGCTTCCTGAGTGCTGAGATTACAGGCATGAACCACTGTGTCGGCCATTGTGGAATGTGGTACTGATTGCTGGTAGGCGTGAGTTACCACACCCGGTATTGTTGTATGTGGTCACTGGGAATCCAACTCAGGACCGTGCACTTGCTAGGCAGGCACTGGAAACACTGAGCTAAATCTCCAGCCCTGTATTGGTTTTTTTAGAGTGGCTTATTTTACTTAGAAAAATGTCCTTCAGCTTCATTCATATTGTACCAGGAGTCAAAATCTCTTTCCACTTTAAGGCTGAGTAATATTTCAGTGTGAATGGAACCCACATTTTGTAACTCATTCATCTGCCATTAAACACCTGGCTCCTTCCCACCTTTTGGATACTGTGCATGCTGACATAAAGATAAATGTATAAATATCTCTTCATGACCTTGCTTTTAACTTTTTGGATAGATACCTGTAAGTGTAATTACTGGATCATATAGTCCCAAGCTAATATTCACTTTAGTGTATACTGACAAACACAAAGGAGAAGAGATTTTTTAAAGAATGAAGATTCCACAAATACCCTGAGCAGAATGGCTTTATAATCAAACAGGGAATGGCATTCCCTGGCAGATGATGTCTGTACTCTGAAGAACTTTAGCAGTGGGTACCATTTCTGACAACCCTAAACACCTATAGTCAGTTGTACTCCATGAATAACCTTAAGATTCCATGACTCATCTACAGAAGAAAAGTATAACATGACAACCAGAGGAGAAAAGAGGCAAAACAAGAAGAAAAGCAGCAAGAGGAGTTTCTCAGAGGAATTTTGCCAAGGAGAGCACTGTAGAAGTGAATGCTTTTGGAATTGTTTCCTGGCTTGGCCAAATACCAGAACCTTAAGAACTATATGTCTCTAAACTAGATGCTCTCTCTCTCTCTCTTCCAATTCTTCTTATAGTGTGACCATTTGTTTCTTGGCAAAGACCAGAGGATTGCATTGGCCCAGAAGACCCAAGTGTCTCAGGAAGGCTGAAGAGGATGAGTACAGAGGGAAGGCTCTGGCAGTGACCTGTGAACTGGCTCATAGAGGCAGGAAGCCCAACTACAAAGGGTTAAAGAACCTAGGGAACTGTCAAGGACATGTGAGCACTGGCCATAGTTTTGAAACACAGTTTGACAAAAAGAGTGCCTGTCAAACATAATGTCCTGGAAATCGGGGCTGTGTGACCACCAGGATTCAGAGAAACAAATGAAAATGCTAGGACTTCCTACAGTCACATGATGGCCATTAGAATTTAATGTAGGCTCTAAGCAAAGAGTGATCTCCATTCATGAAGTTTAGAATGTGGGGAGGCAAAAAGAAGAAATAGCATATTCTGGTAGTACATTTTTAAACTAGTATTTTGCAAGTATAATAGGTTATTTCTATGCCTGTAAGACTTCATTGTTTTCAAATAATGCCATTAGTTGGGAACAGTCTGAGTTTCCTAATACCTCAATTTCATTTTCATAAATGAAAACCCAGGAAAATGGACTCTTCAAGCAGGAGAAGTGATTTTTTTCAGTGGTCCACTTTAAATGGAAAAAACAAGTTGTAGAACAATATGCCGTTCTACCTGTTCTCTTTCACTTGTGATTTTATTTTGAATCTGTTATTAATAAAGAAGAAATAATGTTTATATTGTACAGTGGCTCTGAGCTTTAAAAATGTTAATTTCTTCTCCTTTCTTCTACCACCAATTAAGTCTAGAGTACTTAGCGACACAGATTTTTGTCAGATTCATTTTCTCCATTTTACCTGTAAGTCAAAAGAGAAAACTACAAGGCACTTTACAAGTTTACAAGTTTTGATCAACTGCTCACATATACATATCTGCCATGATATACAGAGGAGGAAATGAAGAAAGTGAGACAGACTGAGAGGGAAAATCAGTGAGCTGGTTTCAGAGGAAGATGGGAGAAAAAAAAAACAGAAAGAAGTGAAAAAGATATGCCAGAATCATTAACATGAAAAAATGAATAAAAATGATGTGCACTGTAGTTTCAAAAACCATGTTTCAAAGCATCAAGAAGCAACATCTGGGAGTCATATGTGAGCACTGACAGATCACCCATGTGTGACCAGTGGCAGAACTCTGGTAGGGTTTGCATTAATTTTCAGGACTGCAGTGGGGCTCAGGTTATACCCAAAATTTAAGAAAAGAGAATTTTAATGTAATTTAGTGAAGCTTTGGAGGGCAAAGTAAAAATTCACTGATGTAATATCTGAATCACCTCCCAAACTTGCCCTTGACAGATTCTGTACCTAAGTCAACCCCTTTGTACCACTGAAGTCAGGATTCCAGATATGTCTTGTTATTTTCGTATTTTACGTGCTAAAACAATGTCTGGTAAGTGGCAAGTGCTCAATAAATACCTGTTCCATAGTCATTTGATCAATGTTTTTTTATAAAATATTAACTGCCAGCTCCTCTGCTTGGCACCAAAAACAGAGATAAATTTAAGGCATGATTCTTCTCAGTGTGGTGAGGGAGAAACATATGAGAAGCCTTATAAACTTATGAGAAGCAGCAGCACATAGCAAACAAAGATGCTGGTACCATATTGCCTAGGGTGGAACTCCACTCTGCCAGTCCCTATCTGTGAGGCAAATTTCTAAGCCTCTCTTTGCCTCACTGATGTCATCTGTAAAGTGGGGCTATACACAGATATTGCATGTTTTCAGGTTATGAGTAATTTGGGGGATATATAAAGGATCTTGTATAAAGTATACCAGTAAGCACAGAAGAGAGTCAAAGGTATTATAAGAGCATTTAGAATAAGCAATGAGGCATAAAAGAGGATCAGTTCTGAGGACAGAAGTAGGATCTGTCAGAAAAGAGTCTAAGAGAATATGTGATCCTTGTACATGTAGTCTCTTAAAATAGGTCTCGGTCACAGTTTGTTTTCTGTTGCTATAAGAGAATACCTGAGACTGAGTCATTTATAGAGAAAAGAGATTTACACAGTTCATGATTACTGAGGAAGAGAAGTTCATATATGAAGATGGCCTCATGCTGGCTCATGACATGGCAGCTGGCATCACGTGGAAGGAATGCATGTGAGAGTTGCAAGTGTATATGGTGTAGGGAGCAAAGGGCCCCACTCTGGAGGCAACTAACCCACTCCTCAAAGAAAGACATTAACGTTTCACACACCTTGTGAGCTGAACTCCTCCTACTCAGCCCCTCCTCCTAGTGCCACTGCAATCAAAGTTCAACATGTGTTTTTGTGAGAAAAACTATATTCAAACCACAGCTGTGCCCCTCTGTCAAGTTGGTGGCAGAGGATGAGGCACACTCACCCTGAGCAAAGGCTGAGAGACAGAAGTCCCACCAAAGATGGTGGAGGTAGAAGAGAAGAGCATGTGATGGGGAGCGAGGCCTCGGGCTCCCGTGGCTTAGTAGGAATGGCCTGGGATGGAGAGAAGAGAAAGATCTGTAATGCTAATGGGGCCTATGGACAGAAAGTCCATATGGACAGCAAGTTACTGGACTTTTTACTGCACATCAATGACTTGTTTTGTGTTTTAAGTCATTTTTCAATAGTCTTTTTTTTTTAACAAACAAATTATCTTTGGGCTTAGTCTAAGGTATGGATGGAATTGAGTGCTCTGTCTCATTTCCTCTGTTGCGATCCCAAGCCCCAGAGTTATGGTGAAGGAGACGGGGACCTCTGAGAGGTGATGAGGGCAGGAGCACGAGTCCTAGCAAATGGGCTTCTTTATGCAGGGGCCTTGGGAGCTTTTTGCACTTTCTGCCTTGTACCAATAAAATGAGGACGTGCTTTTATGAGACAGGATAGACTTCACCAGACACCAAATCTACGCGCTCCTTGATCTTCGACTTTCCATCCTCCAGAGCTCCAAGAAATAACTTGTTTGCAAGACACCCAATCTATGGTAATTTCATTACAACAGACCAAACCAATTTATAAAATAATATCTTATATATTATGTTTTTTCTCAAAAGAAATAGTGTTCATTATGAGAAATTTGAAAAAATATTGAGACCTAAAATAAAATAAAAATAAATCATTATCTCATTCTCCCATTTTGATCTTTATCTTTGCCATGTTTATATATTTATGATACTTTTAAAACTATAAAAATGGAATCATATGGTATTCACTGTTTTACATCTAAGTTTAAAAAATAAATATGAATGCAATTACATGTTATTTAATATTCTTCTACATGATCAATTTTAATGGCTTCAAGTACCTCACACCGTAGATATATCATAATTTATTTTTATCTACTCCCTTATATGAACATTTAAGTCATTCTCATTTTTCTATTATTGAACATTCCTATTGTTAAGTCTTTGCACACATCTTTGATTTTAGTGTTCATTTTAATGTATTTCATCTCCATAAAAACATCAACCTGAGGGGAGGAAAAGCAAGAAAACACAAATGTAGTTTATCACGCTCTGATCACAGTGCCTTGGTGCCCTCGCCAGGAAATATCAGAGTGAGGTGGGACACAGCCATATGGCCTGGAAAAGTCCTTCCTTGCCAGTGCTTCCAGGGAGGGGGCACTCAGGCCCTTCACCTTGCTTTACTTTGCAGAGCCTCCGCCAGTTGGGATTCATGCAGGGGCCTAGGTGGGATGAATGAGTCTGGAGGGCCCCCATCTCCACCCCCAGGAGATGATGCAAAAGCAGAGTAGTCAAGCACCCTTCTTAGAGTCCTATTATCTGTCTGTTAAACCTGTGTCTGGGGTTGCATATGAAACATCATGCTATCCTGACTAGCAGTGGAGAAGGCTGTGGTGCACACTGAGGCCCGAAAGACAGAAGGTGCTCAGCAGCTGGAAGGTCTGGGTCAAGCGCATTCAAGGCAGGGAAAACAGCATGGGCCAGAGCTCTAGGCAAGATGACAAAGTGCAGGCCTGAAGGATGGGGGGCGGGAGGTGAGGAGAAAGGCCATGGGGCAGGGTTGGAGAGACAAGAAGGACAGGGAGTTCTGGTACTGTATTTATAGACCACTACATGTAAGGAATTTGAATACTGATCCCTTTAACACAGTTATTTATATGTCAAGATACTTAGTACTATAAGATGATTTATGTAAAATGACCTAAATCCAGGAGAGTACAATAAGTGCATTAATTTCCTACTGATGTTCTAACTCATAAACACAAAATCAGTGGCTTAAAACTACATGTACTCACCATCTGAGGTTCTAGAAGTTCAAAGGTTAACCTATATTTCACTGGGCTGAAATCCAGGCACTGGCAAGGATGGGCTTCTTCTAGAGCCTCTAGAGAAAGATGTGGGTTTTTTTGTGTTTTTTTTTTTTGCCTTTTCCACATTCTAGAAACTGCCCCTCATCCTTGCCCATGGCCACTTCTCTGAGACAGCGGCACTGCTCAGTCTCCGGCTTTATTTCCTCTTCCACTTCAAAAGACTCTCCTGCTGGCTGTGACCCCACCCAGACAACCAGGATAATAATTCTCAAGACCAACTGATGGGCTTCCCCAGCTCTTTTTGCAGCCTGACTTCCCTCTTGCCAGAACCCAGTGCATTCACAGGCTCCAGGGACTAGGATGGGGACCTCAGGGCAGGCAGCGCAGTTTTTCAACAATAGGAACACCATTAATCACAAATTGAGGCTGCTTGCACCACTGTTAGTGATTCATAGCTCATAGGTCCCTTTTATACTTTTCCCCCCCTCAAATTGAATGTCAGGAATGTTTTCTCCCAAGCTGGAGAAAAATTTAACCCCCAAACAAGTCAAATGCATTATATAGTTACATTAAGATAATGATTCCCATTTTATTTTAATTAGATTTTTCAAGCTGTAAAATTAGATTTTTCAAACTGTAAAAAAGAGGTGATTCTAGCTTGGGAGTCATCGGACTCCAAAAACTGAGTTTCTCACATCTCTGTTCCCCAGATCCAGGCAGAAGACTTAGCTAAAGAGGAGACAATGATAGGATACTGGATATGACTTCCTCTTGCTAACCCCAAAATGGGTGTGAGGGCTCCCCACTGGGGATGTCATCGCAAGAAATTACATCCTGAAGTCAGGAGACTTAGAGATTACCGGTCACATTGAAAACAGAAAATTCATTATCACATCACTTCATATCGCTGACAAGAAAGGTTCATGATCACATGAGGGGATGACAAGCTGGCCACTATCACTCACAGTAACTCACAAATCACTCACAGTAACTCCACAGAGCCACCTGGTTACATTCCCATGTCATCCTTCCAGGTAGCAGTCAGGGGAATTTGTAGCAATTCTTGCATATTGATTAGATTGGATTAAGTGATCTGGCAGTGACATTTAAATAATAAACAAAGCACTGGAAGAACCATGTGGGACACAGATTCCCTGGGCATTTGTTCTTGTGGGGTGCATTTGTCACGTTTTGGGGAAATAGGGTTCATTAGGTAGCTGCTCTCCCACTTTGATCTTGCTCTTCGCAAACAGGGTCTCCTTTTCCTGCCACAGACCTGCTGGGTGTCTCTTCTGTGCAGTAACATCCCTCAGGTGGCACCTCAGAGTGAGATTTTGTCATCTCATCGCTGTGCCTCCTTCTATATTTGTTGTTTTGTAGGTTCCCTTTATTATTTATTAAACAAGCTACTCAATCAAGACATTCTTTCTTTCCTTCCTAGGATGCCCGTACTTCCATTTTCAGGAGCCACTAATAATTAACTTCCCAGGAAATGCTTACCTTGCCTACAGTTTTTAAGCTTGAAGCACCCTCCCAGGAATCTGATAAAGCCATAGGATGCTTTCAAGTCTGCTTCTTAAGACACAACCAGTCCAGGGACTAACGATTTATTGACTCCCATTGTGTGCTATTGACTAAATTAAAGAACACTCAAACGCTCGCTCCCGTAGCAAACGCTAAAGGAGCCTAACTTCCAGTGAGATAGAAAACAAATCACACACTGGGAATGTTCCGAATACAGTCTGACACTGACTTTACATTTTCGCCATCTAGAAGTGAGCATTTTGCACATAGAATACAGAAACCTAATGTGAAAAACATAATTTCAAGGAAGTATATGTCTAAGGAGCTTTGGCCTGGGGGCAAAGAGAAACACAAGAAAAAGAAAAAGAGAAAAAGGATGGAAAGAGAAGAAAGAAGAAGGAGGAAGAAAAGGAGGAGGGGAGAGAAGGGAACAGAGACCCACATACCATGTACCATGTAGCTGCACTTTCTTATTCAAAATGATAAAACTGGCACCTGACAGTTGTTCTCTGGACAGCCAACGTGGATTTCCCAAGTCAATTTCCTCACATGGTTCATCTTGTGCAAAGGCTATTGCTCCAATTACTTTGATTTCTGAGTCTCTAAATATTACACAGCTATTGACAGCTTTCCGTTTTATCACACTGTAAGATTTAACAATCCATATTTTTCTTACAAATAATCAGCTGTGTAATAAATTAATGATTACCAAAACTAAAAGAACTGGAACTTGTCTTTATCATGGAAAGGAAGGTCCTCACTGAAATGCTGGATGCTGAGACATTATCTTATGGTTTACAGCTACAAACTACAAGTAGCAGGAAAAGGGATGTTTTTTCCATGCAGTTTCCACCTTTCATATCTAGCGAGGCTGTCTCACAGTAAAAATTCAAAAAAGTTTTGTTGCAAAAGGATGTCTCATATTTCTTTTAATTCTTAGTATACTTGGAGGTTTAGTTTACTTAGTAAACTTGGAGATTACCAGTCACATTGAAAACACACTTATTTAAACACCATTTTAAATAAGTAAAAATCATGAGCTAAAGGCAACTTCATTTTCATCTACCATTGTCCCTCTGAATGCATCCTATTAGGTTAGTTATTTCTTTGCCTGAAGTAAATGTTACTTTTATTTTATTTTTTGGTATTGGGGATCAAACCCAGGACCTTGAGCAAGTTACGCGCATGCCTAACCACTGACCTGCACCCAGAGCCCTCACATTATTTTAGATAATAAGAAGTATGTCAGGAACTGCACTCATGAAACTTAAAGTGGACTAATTAATGCGTTCAGTCCAGTGTAATAATTGCATGTTAAACTTTGTTTGAAGTCACAGCTCCTCTTTCTCTCCAGGCGTAGTCACTGCCTGGGCTGCAGAACTCCCCCCCTGCTCACCTGCTCTGTCCCACCCCACTCTCATCTGCCAAGTCTGCTTTCAGGTCTGGAGTGTGAGCTACCCAAGGCTGACCCAGGCGCTGCTCCCACAGCAGCAGTGAAAGCTACTTTTATCTTTGGGGTGACCTCATGGGTCCCTCAGAGAAACCCAGCCCTGCTGTCATCAGGGACGGCCCCCTCAGTAACCTATGTGGGTCGCTTAGAGTTCCTTCTACAGCTGTGGGAGGTCTGGAAGCTCATGCTCCCTTTAGAACCGCTGTCCCTCCAAGTGGCTCTCTGGGCAGGATCTTAGTGGGCCCCATGCTGCTGTCCCTGAGCCCTGACCTCATGTGCTTCAGGGAAGAGTCGCATTCTTGCCCTGACACATGCTGGATACCCAGTCTGTCCTTAAGGCAGTAACTGCAGAACAACCCACCCTTTAGATTTTCCAGATGGATCAAGTCCTAGTCTGCTGAGTCCCCCCCACAAATGTTATACCCGCTAAGATTCTGATTGAAGGTCCTCATTTTGAGCCTGAAGAAAAAGGCAGCCAAACCTTGTATCTCCCTTTCTAGAGAAGGCGAGATCTACAGCATAGCATACAATTATCTCCACAATTAAGGAGGCGTGCAGTTAAAAGACAAAACATCAGTTTGTGCACACATCTTTGCACTCTTGCTTTGAGATCTCACACACATGTGGAAGTAGCACATTCAATGTACTGAGTATAGAGCCAAAACTGAGTCTGAAATAGTTCCATTTTTATCATTTGTCTACTATGGTGCAGAGGAACTAACTAAGGCCTCTGTGTGCAAGGCACACATTCTACCAAGCTGCATTTTAAGGTAGCGTTTTACAGGAATATTCCACATTACCTAAAATAGGAAAGGCTGGCTTTCCAGGACAGGTTCATTGGGGAAGTCACAGCTCACTTTGATCCCACTGCACACTGTCTCACAAGCTCTTTCAGAAGCTATCATCTCTCTCTAGACTTAAGCTTGGCTAAGCTTCTCTGAGTATGTTTCTTTAAAATTTACTCCCTCAGTCATTTTTAGCTCCTTATCACATAAATCTCCTGGGGATACAAAAGGACCAGGTTTTAGTCATCTTCAAAGTTGGCTGGCTCGGCTCCTCCTCTAATTTACATCCTCTGCTTGTCCCTGAACGTCTGCTGAGCCACGAAGGTGAGACATGAGGGTTTAGGAGAATATTTTTTGGTTTTTTTTTGTTTTTGTTTTTGTTTTTGTTTTTGTTTTGTTTTTGAGACAGGGTCTCGCTTTGTAGTTCAGGCTGGTTCTGAGCTCACTATGTAGCCTAGGCAAGCCTCGAACTCAGCAATCCTCCTGTCTCTGCCTCCCTAGTGCTGGGATTACAGACGTGAGCCACCACGCCCGGCTAGGAGAATATTTTTGAACCACCAACCTCAGTGGCTCTTAGCGTATTTGTCTGCATTTTGTGTGAATACCACCAGTGACCCTGACATATTCCATGAGTTGAGACTACTGAACTTATTACTTTAGAGAAAAGAGATGACCTGGGAACTGGTTCAGGCTAAGGATTTGGAAGGATGGGTAATAAGCACAGGCTCTGAACAAAGTCCACTAGCCTTGGGGAAGCTAGCAGAATCCCTGAACTAGTAATGGAATGATACAGAGACCTCAAACCCACTCAGCTAAAGGAAAAGCCCCAAGAAGAGTGGGTGTGGAACCAACAGGTGGAATGCGGGAATACTGGTGAAGAGAGAGAAAAGCGCCAGGGTAGTGATGCTGCGTGGGGGACCTGGGCCCTGATTCGCAGCATACCATGTGAGTGTCCAAAAGTGGCATAAAAACTGGAATAAACCTTGGGCACCTGCCAAGTTTCCTTCCAGAAAGAAGAATTTATCTACAACATCAAGCGCATTACAACAGTAACCAAGACTCAGCCTGATCTTAACGCAGACTGCGGCGGGAAGCATGGGCTAACGTGGTAAGCACCTGAGGAAATGAATGATGAGGGTCAGAAGATTATTCCAGCACCCACATGCAACAGCACAGAGCAAACAGCCCACGTCTCTAGAGAGAAGACTGTAAAGTCCTGGGAGCCTCATAGATCTGAAGGATGGCAAGACAGGGATGTGGGCACTGTCTACCAGAAACTATTCCATTGTGTCTGTACAATGGCATACTGCTCAGCTTGGAGAGGAATAAAACTCTGATAAGGATCACAGCATAGATGAACATAAAAACATACACGAAAGTGAAATAAGCCAAACACAGAAGACAAATGCTGTATGATTCTACCCATCCTAAGTATACAAAATAGTCAGATTTGTAGTTGCAGAAGGTAGAAAAGTGGCTCTTGGAGCTTGGGAGAAGGGAGAATGGAGAGGAATGTTAAACAGATATAGGGGCTTAGTGTGGAAAAGTAAAAGTACTCTGAGATGGGTGGTAGTGATGGTTGAACAACAAAGCTAGTGTACCTTGAAGTGTACAATTAGAATGGCTCAAATGATAAATTTTATGCTGTGTATATTTTAAAAATAAAAACATTACTCAATAAAAACATTACTCTCTGCTGAACTGTGGTTCCGTGGGTCACTCTAGGAGAGAGGAAGCCCTAGAGGCTGATTTGGAACTGGCCAGGTGTCCTTGCAGTTGGAGTTCTCCAGGTAGGGACCTGTGGTTCTTCCTTGGGACTCCTCTGGCTTTATTCAAGTCCCCTCAGAGGAAACATATCTCACACACTTCTGGTACCACGAGTAGATGGGCTGTCATTTCACCTCCTATTCCTCAAAGTGGCCAGTTTCAGTATACCTAGAGTGGCCAGTGGTGATCTGATAAATCGAAATATGTTTGTTGGGATTTTTAGCAATTTGTTTCCCACACAGGAAAATCAAATATCGCCCTCTCCCTTTCCCTCTTCCTCTCCATCTCTCTGTCTCTGTCTGCCTGCCTGCCTGCCTGCCTGTCTGTCTGTCTGTCTGTGTCTCTTTCTCTCCAGGTCACGTGAGTAATCAGCCATGTGCACAAGGACTCCAGGCCGAGTTCTCTTGGCCTAGGCAGGGAGCCCTTTGTAATGAATGGTAAGATGGGTTTGCATCATGAGGAATTCAAGACACCCCATAAAGGCCTGGAGCCCCTGCAAGAGGCTCCCTTCCACAAAGCCTTCTCCTTAGTACTGCATGCAGATCCCCAGTGAATCCAAGAACTGAACATATAGCTATACCGCATTTTGGTTATTCAGTCATCTGTCAATGATGGCTGATTTCTACCTCTAACTACCGTAAGTAATGTTCTTACAAACATTTGTGTTCAAATACCTACTCAAGTCCCTGCTTTCAGGGATTCACAAAGGAAGCCATTGTCAGGGTTTGTGAAGCTGATAATATAGAAGGTTTCCTTAGTTCAGGCCTTTTTTATTTTTGCAGGACCGAAGATCACACACACAGCTTCACACATGTTAGATGAGTGTTCTGTTGCTCAGCTCCACCTGGAAACCTTAATACAAGGTGTTTAAGAAAACAATGGCCAAAGACTTTCCAGACTGAATTCATTAGGGTACTGTATAAATAACAGAAATCAAACCAGTAAGAAAATTTTGAATTAGTGATGAACATGTTTAATAAAAAAATACAGCTTTAATTCTCAAAACTGACAGAAAAAAGTATATGTATAGACCCACTCAGTATCTTAGCATTTTTATATCATGGTTATTCAATAAGTGAGCATTTTTCAAGTAATGCACATGGTAAAATGTAGCTCCAAAGAATATCATGCTTTCTGAGATAAGCTTGCTCCTGTGTTTCATCAAATCCCTACAAATAAATCACATTTTACATGGATAAGAAAGAGGAGTACTTGCTGTCTAAAGAAAGCCTGAAGAAAAGCTTTTGGAAAAGATTCCTTTTGTTATTCAAATAGTCACCTGCTAATTTATCTGCTTCATTAATTCAAAGATTCACATTTGGTATTTATTTGAAAAGAGGAAACTCTTAAAATTTGAAAAAAATGAATCACCACCTTTTTTAAAGCTCTGCCAATTTGACCCATCACACTATTTTGTGGGCTCAAGTATTATACTACATTGTTGGTGATTTCAAGCATAATTATAGGAAGAAAACAACATCATTCAAAATTGGGAAAGAATATAAAAGACCGATGTTTTTCCAACATTGTCCATCCCTAAGCCAGTGTCAAAGGCCCAGGGAGCTACACTGGCCCTAATGGAACACCTGCTCTCTCCCCATCTCCTATCACACTCTCTTTTGTTTTTTAAAGCACTCTTTTCCTTTCAGGGTCTTCACTTAGTCTCCTCTCTGTCCTCTCTGAAATGCCTGAGTCAGTTTTAAAGACACCAACAACTTCTTTTGGTTTTCTGCCCCATCTGTCTCACTCTTCCTATTGCTTCTGCTATAAAGTGCATGCTCCTTGGCTTGCTGTGTAAGACCTTCCCCAATTTGCCACTAATCTCTGTTCTCAGCCTCGTTTGCAGTCAGTGCCTTGGTTTTCAAAGAAGTCTAACCCAGTTGGGTTCTCTGTCTGTAATCTCTTTTCTCTTCCAAATTTACCCATTCCCCTGCTGCCTCACTGACCAAGTCTTCTGGATTCTACCTCCAAACACACATTCTTGTCTGTCTTCTCACGGAGAGTTATCTAGTTGTCTCTGAAAATGTTTCTCACTTTCTGCTCCATGTTTCTCAGATATTTGGCTTTCTATTTTTAACCTCTGTCAGCCACCTACTAAAAGCTGAATGAAAATACCGGAATTATCATGGCATGCCAAGTAACATAAGTAATCTTGTTTCTTAAGTGTGTTACTCAGAGAAGTCAGAGTTTTGGGTTTTGTGCAATGACAATTTTTTTTTTTTACACCTGTTGTTTTTTTCCAGGTCTATTATCACAAGTCTCCTAAAAAATGTGACATTCCCATTCCATTTCACATAAGAGCACAGGGAAGCAAGGAGCTGGCAAGAAGCAGTTAGCATCAGGCCGGAGATTTAGCTCAGTGGTGCTGATGCCTGCCTCGCAAGTGCAAGGTCCTGAGTTCGATCCCTGGTAACCACATACATGCCCACCAGCAATCAGCACCACATACCACAGTGCCGGGCGTGGTGGCTCACGCCTGTAATCCCAGCACTCAGGAGGCAGAGGCAGGAGGATTGCTGAGTTCCAGGCTTGCCTGAGCTACATAGTGACCTCAGGGCCAGCCTGAACTACAAAGCAAGACCCTGTCTCAAAAAAAAGAAGCATCATTGCTACATTAGGTGAGGAGACATTTCTGAAGGAGCTAGACGAACACAAAGCAGATCAAGCTGGGCTCACTTGCTCAGCTCTTGCCTCCAGAGAGCATGACCTTCCAGGCCAGGATCAATGTCCTCATTTCTGTGGATCAGATTGTCAATGACTCACATAATAAGCAGACTTCAGGCACAAGCAGGTGAAGGTGTCCTCTTGGAACAGAAATCAGCATGGATCCTGTTGGTTGTTCAGGACAGATTCCCTTTCATAATCCCTTTAGACCTACCTGGCTCCCAAATACAAATCTCCTCTCCTGCCAGGACCCTGACAGAGAACTGACCATGCACAGACTCAGATTAGTGGCAGAGTTTCCAAGTAGCA
Organism: Thryonomys swinderianus; assembly: GCA_004025085.1. Lineage (NCBI taxonomy): Eukaryota > Metazoa > Chordata > Mammalia > Rodentia > Thryonomyidae > Thryonomys > Thryonomys swinderianus. Next base: position 83,027 of record PVIC010001052.1, read on the forward strand.
CTTACTGAAGGAAGTTCATCTGCACCCTCTCAAGACAATTTGTAAGTTCACTAAATATTGGGCTTTTGTTATGCCTCTTGGGACTACTAAGTAGATTTAGAGTAACATCTCTTTGGTTCCTCAGTTTTCAATGAAGCACACATAAGCCATTAGAAAGAAGCACTTTTTAAAAGTATATGTCTAAATGAACTCTAGAATATGTGATATTGTGAAACAAAAATATTCAAAGGGAAATAGGGTGTAGGAGTAACAAAGGCAAAAAAAATGTGATAGTAATAAAAAAAAGGGAAACAAAGCTTATGTATATAGGGGGCGGAGGTTGTAGGGTGAGTAGGGGAATGGAAAAAATGAGAAAAGTTGTGTCATATACTGGTACAAATTCTCAAAAAAAAAAGTGTATAAGTCACACATGGCTTGTGATCCCAGGACTGCAAGGCTGAGGCAAGAGGATCTAGCTTAGCCTGAGAAACTGAAAGAGATCCAATCACATAACAAAATGTAAAAACTGAAGGGCTTGAAGTAAGTTGCAGTGAAATAAAAGTATACAGTACAAAGAAACTCAGCCCTGTGCCATTTCAGTGTCTGCAGGCGGAAGCCAGCAAAGTCTGCTAGGGAAATGCTCTGTTAGATGGGCATTATTTCATCTCCTTTGGATTGTTCATATCTCTGTTTCACTGCTTATCACTTAGAAAATGCAAGCTGTTTACTCAGTATCATGAGGAATCCTCACAAATGCAGCGTCTTAGTACATGCTCCCTAATATACATCTGAGACAGCCAGAAGGTTCTAGAAGGTGATTACCCATGACTAGACCTTTCCTTTTCTGTAGCAATGCCAGCTGAGGGCTTCTCAGCCACAGCACATATTTCTTCAGCTTGGACTATTTCTAGCCTGCGGTGCTCATGGACAGTTTAACTGCCAAGATCATGCTAACAATCCCTTCCTCTGGGACCCCATGCCCAGCATCCCAGACGTCAGCGAGGCCTCCCCCAAGGCTCTATTGGCTAAAAGCCCTTTGCCAATTGGATTAATCCCCTCTGCTGGCAGAAGTAGTAGTGCCAAAGAAGCCAGAGCTGCACGAGTTAGTAACCTGCTTATCAGGAATTTGGTTAGGTCCCCAGAAGCATTTTCTAGTCTTGCTAAAAGATATCATGGGTACATAGACTCAACTGGAAAATATCACTGGGATTTATCTATGCTACTAGATGAAAACATTCATAGAAAAAGTCTCAATAACCATGAATATTGCCTCACTTTGTTTGTATGTTTGTTTGTTGTTTTGGTGCTGGGGGTTGAACCCATGGCCTCCATATGCAAAGCAGTGCTCTGCCAGTGAGCTCCAGCCCCAGTCCTGGCTCCTAGGGTTAACTGCCTTCCTTGACTCCTGAGATTTACACCTGTGCAGAACTGGCGTGGTATAGATGTAGTATCGTACTTAGAGCCGCACATCAGGATTTCATCCACCTCTGCATTGTGGACTATGGTTCTGTCTCCTCCTGTGCCAAACAAGACTAAGGTGACTTTTGTCTGCCTGGACGCTGTATCAGGGAACGAGAAGCCACTCAAAGGACCTGAACAAAGAAAAGAGTTCACTGTTGCTGTTTGGATTAAGAGGCCTGGTAGGGCACAAGGGGCTTCTCTACAGAATGTCCGAACTGAGTGTGGCCGCTGCAAATAACCACACAGCAGGAAGGAAAGGAGAACAACCAGCAAACTAAGAATAATATTTTATCTGATAAGGGGGGGTGTCCATTTTGTGGCTATTCTAATGACATTAAGTACCTCAAGTGCTTAAACGACAGCAGAGTAAGATGCATTCCCTGCTCTCGATGAGCTTCCCACTGGTGAACACACATAGTGTGGACGTGCGCAGGTCCCCAGCCGAAGGGGGGTATACTGTGGTTTGCTCTTCTAAGGACCACAGTGCACCTGGCGATGCAAGCAGGTCGGCACTGGTGCTGAGCCTTGAAGGGACTGAACCTTTAGCAGGAAGACTGAGAGTAGAAGGCATTTTGGGAGAGAGAGACAAATACTCGAGAGAAGCCAGGTGTGTTTGGCGGGGTGTGAGGCATGTGTGGGGTACGCCCCTATTGTCTGACGCATGTGGAGAGTATAAATTGTTACGGTGGAAGGTCTCCTCCTGGGCAGGACGAAGACATGCAGGAGGGAGTTGCCACATCTGCAGAGCACCACTCCAAGCCTGCACTTACAGTGCCTCTGAACTCAATGTGCCACCCTGGGGCAAAGAATCAGCTGCTCTCCTTAATTCTGCCCTTCTCACCCCATTTGATACAAAAGCATCACCTTCTGATGCTTCTGATGCTTAGTGACCAGCAGTCACTAAAGACATGCTCCCAATTTACAGTTTGATGACGTGTTTCTCGGTACACAAAGACTACAGAATAAGCAGGGCTCGCCACCATCCAAAATATTTGTGTCCTCAAACATATAAGCTATTTCTCCCACTCATGTCACTACATGAAAACTGAAAAAAATTTAAACTCCTATATAGTGAAGGACTGAAGAGGTTTCAGTGTACATATGTCTCATAAGTACTAACAGTATCAAGAATATTCATCATGTGTTCAGTCAGTAAATGCTTATTGAACACCTGTCATAAACCAGGCTCTAACTGAGGTCATAGGGATACAACAGAGAACACCATGGATGAACATTTCTCTCCTATGGAGTTTACAGTCTAGCGAGGAGAAACGGACAATACGTAAGTACAATAGACAGTGAGCCTGACGATGAGATGTGCCGTGGAGAAAAAGTACAAGGAAAGGAGGCAGCGTGTGATATTCAAGCGAGAATTTGAAGGACAAGAGGGACAGAGGTCTGTGTAGGTACCTAGGAGTACAGCACACACATGGCAGTGACAGTGGCCAGTGGAAAGGCCCTGAAATACATTGGACATGTTACTAGTGGCAAGGTCAGCTGGTGTGTAAGCTAAATGACAAAGAAAGGAGTAAGATGTAAGGGCATAGATGTGACAGGGCATCTGTGGCAGGAGGACAAACAAGTGGAACACTGAAGCAAAGAGAACACGTTTCAAGGTGGAGAAGGTAAATAATCAATATTAGCAAATGTGCTGAGGCTAATACAGATGCGAACTGACAATGCATCTCTGAAGTTAGCACTACAGAGGTCATTAAGTGCCCTGATAAGAAGCCACGGGCAAACCTGAGTTTAGTGAATTCAAGGAAGAATGAGGGAGAAGGGATGGATGGAGGTGTGCTGTCTAAGAGGGAGAGAAATGGAGTGGTCATCAGAGGAGATAATACCACCACAAAAGGCTGTTTTGTTTTGTTATTCAAAGGAAAGAAAGGACAGGGTGCTTCTGTACTCTTAGCGATGACCCTATTTAGAGATGGGTGATGAAAGAAGGGCACTTGTTGCAGGACTGATGGCACTAGGTGGTAGAGAAGATGACTTTGTGGACAAGGAAATGGTGTCACTGAGGTAGAAGCGGGACATTCAACTTCAGAAAGAGCAGATTGGGCAATGCATGGGTAGATGAAGATGAGGGCTGGCACTCATGGAGGCCCTCTTCTGACTACTGCTCTTTCCCACGGGTCAACACAAGGAGGAAGTGAGGACCTGTTGCCTCCCAGTGGCATGGCGTGGCTTGCCTTGCATTTGGAGTGCTCTTCCAACCTCTGGATTCAGAACAACTAAAGGGCAGCAAGTGTGAAAATGGTAGTCAATGAAGAGAACACTGCGATTTAGAATGAAAACTTTTCCTTTACTCAAAACCAGGATGGCAGCAGCAGACCAGTGCAGACTGAGTTTTGGGTACAGGTGAATGTGGAAGAATCAATGGATGGTGAGGTGGTTTTTGTTTCCTTTATTCCACACCAATACAATCAAACCAAGAGATGTTATTACAGTGTTTAAACTCAAATCAATAACATTTCAGTTGCTTTTACTGAGAAGGATCCAATTTATAACTAACAAAGATTATTCCAGAATAGTGGTGATATCAATAAGAGATGCCAGTGAATATATAAAAATCTGTTGGCTTTGTAATGTGTTATAGAAATGAAAGCTGTGGTTAAAAGGAAGGCATCTGTGTCTGTTCCGATGAGCCAATTGGCAGCCAGGAATCAATAAATCACAAAATTAGTGTGGAAAAATATTTCATGCTTTCCAAGATCAAAGAAAGCATAGTAAAATATTAACTTGATGTCCTTTTAACTTTCTTTTCTCAATATTTATTGGTGTTTGACCTCCCTTGAAATGAGAGTTCCATTATAAGTTCTTTTGATAAATGGATTAAGCAGTTGTCTCAAATCACTCCAGCTTCTCTAAGTATCTTCTGTTCTCCAGCGAAATACTATTAGTCTGCATTCTACAGCAGCTCTCCTCAGTGTATCAAAAACATGCATTTCTATTCAACACAGGGAAGAACTAAGGAATTATCTTGTCTCTCTCCCTCTGCTGCTAGCCAATACTATACTTACAGATATTCTTAGAGAGAAAGAGGGGATGTCAGGGTAAAAATACCCACCCAGTGATTCTGGAAACCTGCATTAAACATACTTTAGCTGAGGGTGGGCAACAACTAAAACACACAAGAAGCTCATCATCTTCAAATTCATAGCATGGAATAGTGCATGCAAAATTCCCCAGGGAGTAGCGGACAGAATATCTTGTTCTTCTTTCCTTGTCTCAGATTTTGTTCTACAAGAACTAGCTGTTAACTTTTGCCAACTAAATGTTCTATTCTATGCTAAATGAGATATCAAACAGAGCCTATAGGAACCATGGGAGCTTTTAACCACACAATTGAACTTCTAGAAGTTAATACTAAAGAAATAAAGGATGCACAAGGGTTTAGCTGCAAGAATGCTCACCACAGCAAGCTTTATTAGAAAGAAAAAGTGGAATATGTCTAAATCTCTAAAACTATGTGACTAGCTAAAAAAAAAAAGAGTTCCATCCATGTAGTTTAACTATGTACAACACTAAAATGATACCAAATACTTGAACATGGAAATAGATCTTGAAATAAAATCACTACAGTTTGACCATATATGGCAATGTAAAATTTTATAATATGAAAGATATATTTATGTGTATATGTTCATAAGAGAAAAGTAAAAGTATAAACATTGAAAGGTTTATGTGATTATTTCTAAAAGTACAATTTGCGGACAGTTTGTCTTTTTTCTCATCTATACTTTGTTCTGAATTGCCCATAAATATCATCTTATTACTTGTATAATTGGAAAACTGTCAGTGAACCTTACTAAATATTATTTGTGGTAGCACACAAGTCTCAAATAAGACTGCCCGACCGAAAACACTGGTACTGCTCCTGACCTTGCTGGCTGTCTGCACACGAGACTATGTTTGAAGTTGAGCCCTGATGTGGCCCAGAGGTGGCCTCCCCCTATGATCTGTGACAGTGTACCCAGTAAGTAATCAGTCCCCCCATCCCCCTGTTCTTGACATCAAGAGGATATAGGATCAGAGACAGAGGTTTAGGGCTTTGAGTGGCAGCCTCCTGGAGAATATATCATGGGGTTGATTTCCTTTGCATAAAAGCAAAAGGAATTGTCTAGAGACCAACCATAGACATATCTGTGGGGCTTGAAGCAAGGGAAGACAGAGGGAAGATGTGCAAATACCCAGAAAAAGAACACGAGCCAGAACATCCTTCGTAACATGGGGCCTGAGCTATCAAACAGAACGTGTAGGGAAATCCCACTTCCTTTCAGGAGCAAAGTTCAAAAGAAGACTGAAATAACTGAAAAAGACTTCATTCTTTAACTTAAGAATGAAGTCCCCAAAGAGGTAAATTATAATACCTTGAAGTTCAAACAAATTACTTTCACTGCTTCAAACTAACACCAAAACATCAAACAGAAAGTAAGTTAAGCGTGTGCTCCTCCTATCTGAGCTTGCTTACCGCAAAGTCAACTACTTGTTCTGAAACAAGATACAGCTTGGTTGGGGTTTTCTGATAGGCTTTTCCACATAACTGAAACAACAGATCTGAGGGATAGTGACCTTAAGTTCTCTTTCTTGGCCACATTCGAACCAAACTTCCAGGCAAAGGCGTAACCAAGTAGCTGAGCTTTGCAAGGCAAAAACAGTGCCATATCTATATGCAAATCAACCCCAGAGTTGATTTTATCTTTTGTGTCATGCATTTGAATATAGAAAACACTGGGGCATGTTTGTCTTTGAATAGTCAAGTGTCTCTCTTGTGTCTAGATGCCCTCCCCTGCAAAGCCTATAAGCCAGGTAGCCTAGAGGGAATATAAAGGGGCAGAAGGAAGCTGTGCTTGCCACTTGTCACTTGTCACTTGTCTTGTTGACTTCTGCCTGCCTTGAACTGTTTCTCCTCTGCCATACCACCATGCCGTGGAGCCAGGCAACTAAGAATTGAAACCTCTAGACATGGTGAGCTAAATAGACCTTTTCTCCCTTAACTATGGGGTACTCAGCAACGAGAAAGGAACTAAGCCATCCCTTCCACCTCTGCCCTCAGAATGATGCACATTTCAAGTAAGTATTTCCTTTCTGCCTTCTCCTTCTGTTCAGTCTCTGAATTTGTCCTTACTTTTGGCCTATTTTCCACTTTTGTGCGGAGGGCAAAAGCATGTGTGGCTCTCTCTTTAGCGCACTCATGCCTAACCTGCAGCCCTGCTGGCCTCTGTGTCTCTGCCAGCACCCCCTCTCAGAGACATCTGTTGCCTTGCTTAAACCAAGAAGCCTCCCAAGCACATGACTGGGCCATGTGGAATTGGAGAGCGCCACCTCCAACAAGAGGCGTATGTCCACCTTGCCTCTCCCCTGTCATTTCCTCTCTAGCTCCGGCCTCAACAAGTGGCCAAGCCTCACACAAGCTGTCAGGGACAGATGCTATGTGAAAAGAGGAAATTGGACTCAAAGATGCTACCGCTTCTTTAATTAAGTCCGACCTACAAGCCAAATAGTGAGGCATGAAATGAATACTTACTTGCAAGTAAGCACTACAGTTTTCAAAAACAAATGCTCCGTGTAGTAGGCAACTTACTAGCTTTCTCAAATATCGCACTAGTCCTCAGTCAGTGCTTCAGACCTTTTCCCCCAGGCAGTGGGAAATGTGTTTTGTGTTGCTGCGTGGGTAACCTGAGTTTTCTTTTGTGCTTTTCTTCCCCCGCCATCCCCAGGCTAGTGGAGCTGGCAGGATGAAGTGTGTCCACACACAGCCAAATGCTCATTCTCATCTATTCATCGCCTGCCTCCTCACTCCTTTGCTCCCCAAACCCACCAAGGGCCCCTCCCTGCCAGGCCTGGCTTTAGGCGGGTGGGGGTGGGGATCACACCAGCCTGGGTTTCCCTCCTTCAGTCCCAGCTCCCTGAGCTCAGTCTACTCATTTGCTTTATCTGTTTCTTTGTCTCCAATTTCACCACTTTACTATTTATCCTCTACTCTCGGTCCACTGTTCCTCTCTGCATGCTGTCTGCTAATTAAAGCTGACCAGGGCCTCAGATACTAGTCTCGGCTTACATGACTAAGGTCCCCACTGATTGTTAAGGGAGACAAACAAAAGCCTTCAGGTATAGGGAGAAAATCGAAGAGAGTCATTTTAAACTATATCCTGCATGTGCTTGCTTCGGCAGCACATATACCAAAATATATCCTGCAGACTAAGGAAATCACAAAATGCAGATGCTTCTCATGAAGAGTTACATTTTTCTAATTTCTTTCCTATTTTTTCAACCACACAGAAAATTAAATGTATTATGTAAGGTGCTGAATGAAGCTTTTATACACCTCAAAGTGAATAAAGAGGCAGCACTTGCGGAACCTGCTGTACATCCCCAGGTTTTCTGATTTGTTCCTGATTCCCACCCAGAGCACTACACAACTACCTTCTTCCTCTTTCACTGCATTTTAGATGTTGATTTATATTTAATATGTATTCATTTTGTATATGAAGATGTTATACCGTCATTTTAAAATTGTACTTCAATTGGAAATAAAGGATGTGCAGGATATATCTGTTATCAAAAATCTGTTGCAGAAGTTTTTTTGTGACATGCAGTATTTTTTCTAAAGAAAAGTGCTAAAGGGCAAATTTCAAATAAATGTAAACAAAAAGACAGGAAGGAGAAGAAATTAGCCTGTTCCAAGCTCAGGCTCACCATTATGCAATCATCAGGAAGGAAATATTTGACTTTATGTTATTTTTTTATCTTAGTAAAGAAGACAAAATTGAGAGCTACATAAATTTTGTTTCCCTGAATTTACAAGACAGGACTCTTCGGGTTCAGTGACAAAAAGAAACCCTCAAGTTGGTTAAATGCAAAAGAGAGTCTGCAGTGTTCTCAGGGCTGAAAATGTCAAAGGTTGGTCTGATTTTTAGGTGAGGTTTGCTATCAGGCTCAGGTGAACAGCATAGCGTACCCAGTGCTATGTGCTGTTCGCAGCACTTCACAAGGCTCACCTGATCTCACTGCAGCTCTGGGAGAAGGTGTATAATGATTCCCATTTTACAGATGAGAAAACTGGCATAGAGACAAATTTGTCCCAAGTGACCCCATTAGTAATTGGCAGAACAATTCAAACCCACGTTCTCTGACTCCTAAATCCAGATTTTAATCACTGGCTCCTTGGGTCCCAAATCCAGTTCTGCTCGCCTCTCATCTCTCCTGCTCTGTTGGTGCCATTCTCGTCCAGACGGTCCCTGTCTAGGAGTAAGGCCACTGAAACTGCCTCAAGAACCAAACACTCCAAGTTTAGTGAAAAAGATCAAAGCCATCTTCCCAAAGCACCTCTCCCAGACAGTCTACCACTGGCTTGAACCAAACACTGGAGAACCTAATGCTATGACTGGCCAGGGCTAATCCTCACACCCAACCCCAGCAAAGGCTAGAGGAACTGACCAGCAACAGATGGACTCAAAGCCCAGAAAACAGGAGCATGTCTCAGTTATCAGAAGTGGCTAATGACGGCCAGGGATTTAGCTCGGTGGTTCCAGACTTGATCCCCAATATCAGATATCGGGAGGCAGAGGCAGGAGGATTGCTGTGAGTTTGAGGGTTCCCTGGCTATAACAATGATTGTATTTCCTATTCATTTATCAAACAGAAGTTCTTGGTCTTCAGGTAATAGAGGGGTCCCAGACAACACGTAGCAACTTTCATTTTTATAAAATGAATGTGAATAGAGGAAAGCAATATAAGGAAAAATGAACTACAGACTTCTGTGACGCATCTATGACGCACGACTGCATGTCCTGCCTGCACCAAGCCCGTTCTCATGGACTGCATGAACTCCACATTTGTTCTGGAATTGCAGGAGCTTCACTCGGGGGTGAGTGAGCTCATCCACCCCAGGTTCCCACAAGGAGCAGAGGCTGCTGCTTCCAGTGCTGTCAAGAACAACATCCCTCTCTTCCCAAGGCGGGTATTATTTCTCACCCTCCCCTGCTTTGATGTAAGGCATAGACGGCAGAGAAAGAGCAAAATGACAACCAAAAGGACAGGTGAGGCTACCGAAGATAATTGTTTTATGCTGGTCCCATGGGACCCTTGGAACTCACTCAGCCACTTCTTCCATGCCCTCACCACCCCATCCTGTGCAGATCTCACCCAGAAGGCACCGCCCCCACTTCCTGAAACTTATCCCGTTATCCCCACTACTGTCCTACTCTACCTCTTATGACAGCTTGGACAGACTCTTGGTAACTGTACAGCTACTGTGACCCCCTGACTTGGGCAGTCGGGGAAATAGACTCAATGCTTTGTACCTGGACTCCAGCTAATATTTCCTTATATTTCTGATGGTGCCCTGATGAGTTGGACGGCTGCCATTAGATGATACAATGGGTTGGACTTGTAAATAAAAGACCTAAACACTGGGAGTAGGTCATCAATAGAGTGCCCATGAGATGTGACCTCAGCCTTGTCCAGTTCCAAACTTCTGTCAGTAACTCTGATGAGCAGACTTATCACATTGCAGGTCGAGGTGATGCTGAGAGGCCAGCAGTGTTGTTGGATGACACAAACAGGATCACACAAGCTAGACCCCCCAGACCCCTGATGAGAGAGAACACTGATGATTGTTAGGCCTGTATTTGGATTAAAATAAACACACCCAAGTGCATGATTGTGGAGACACACCTTAGCAGCCACATGTGTGAAAAAGAGGCGTTTTGGTTGACTCTGTGTGGTGTGAGTCAACACTACATTGTGGTCGCCAGAAAGCAAATGTGGCCTCACACTGCACTGATGGAAACAGAATATTTAGACTGCAGCTTGAGCTAGATTGGCTGTGCTTTATGTGAGGCTGACCACACCAGGAGTTTTGTTCTTAGTTCCTGGTCTTATTCTAAGCTAAATTAAATTCAGTAAGAAAAAAAGGATTAAAAACTGCTCTGAGGGTACTTGGAGATGTTTAATCTGGAAAATAGAAGGCTTATATGAGATGTGAGAACCAATCTTAATGATATGATCAATTGTCCTGTAATTGTTCTATGTATCAGCTATGGCTAGAACTAGACTAATTGGCTTACAGGGGGTCATTTTTAATGCAAAAGAAAGATTTCCAAAGGAATGGCCTATATACACAAAGGGATACATAAGGCATTCACATAGAACTCAGAATGTTGTAGAAGGAAATGTAAAGATTAGACAGATCAGATCAGTGGTTCTCAAATGGTGTTCCTCAAGGGTACCTGGAGGAACAAGACACAAATGCAGTTGACAGAGCAGGGAATCCGTCATGGCACAAGCCTCCTGCTCTCACATTCACTGTAGGTAGATAGGCTTCTGCCATGAAGGGAAAGCTGTCCTGAGACACTGGAACTAGATGGTCCCTGTTCACCCTGAAATTTCAGGATTCAGTGACAGTGAAATAACTTGAAAACACAGACTGGAGCAAAGTGCAGAACTCTGCAGCCAGCGCCCTGAGGACCATATCTTTATACTCCACTACTCATTTTCTCTGTCGGAGAGCAAAGTAACAAAAGTTTAGAATACCCCTTGTTAGGTCAGACCCACCCAGGACAGCCTCCTCTCTGACTCCAAAACAATTGATTAGGAAACTCACTATCTACAAAATTCTCCTCCTCCTTGCTGTACATTGTAACATTATCAAGACAGTGAAGTTGTGTAGACTCTGCAAGTCCCACCCACACTGAAGGGGATGACATTCTCTGTATAAGCCATGCACACAAGAGGCAGAGATCTTGAGACCATACAAGGATTCTGCCAACCATCCCCTGGTTTTCCACTCAAGGCTCTGACCTTGGACAAGCTTCTCAGCTTCTCTGAAACACAGTGGCTTTGCCCATAATATTCGTTGTAGGGTTCACATGGGCTAAAGGAATTGAATACACAAGGCATTAGAACAGCAGCCCCTGCACCAGGTAAGCTGTCCAGGAAAACTGCAAGGCACTGTTGGCGAAGAGCAGGCAGCGCCATGAGGAGTGACTGAATCTAATCCCCGGACTCCTTGGGTCCCATGGCAACGTGCTCTCCAGGGACAGCAGCACCAGCAGCAGCCAAGTGGGTCCGCCTGTCCACAGAGGGGTTTCTCTTCTCTCTCCTCTTTCCTGCCACTCTGTTTGGCTTTAATTGCCTCTGTCCCTTGGGCTGTCCGCTGCCTCCTGTCATCCTTCCTCTTCTCTGTGTGCTTTTTCTTCCTTCTCTCTTGTTTCTCTCACAGTTCTCATTTTTCACACCGGAAAATTTGCCATTGTCAGCAAGTAAGACTATGTTTTTCCTTCAGACCAGCAAACATTCTGCCATGATCTTCATGACACTAGTTCTTTCTATTACTGTTCACTACTCATAGAGTCTCAAAAATATTTTTAAGGCTGCTTGATACCATTTTAGATTCCTCAAGTAGTAATTTCTACTTATTTTCATTTTAGGTATAAATTCTCTTTTACCAAAAAGATAAATTAGAACATAGTATTTTACCTTTCAAAAATTAAGCATCAGGGGGCTGGAGGGTTAGCTCGTTGGTCCTGGCACCTGCCTCGCAAGCACAAGGTCCTGAGTTCGATCCCTGGTAACCACATACAATGCTGGGCGTGGAGACGCGCGCCCACCAGCAATCAATACCACATATCACAGTGCTGGGCGTGGTGGCTCACGCCTGTAATCCCAGCACTCGGGAGGCAGAGGCAGGAGGATTGCTGAGTTCCAGGCTTGCCTGGGCTACATAATGAGCTCAGAGCAAGCCTGAACTACAAAGCGAGACCCTGTCTCAAAAAAAAAAAGCATTAGAATTTCCTTTTTAGTGGAAAAATTCTCAAGTACAGTTAAAATATTGTTTTAAAATTCATTTTCAGTGACAGTTTTCAAGAATCCTTTGTGCAAAGTAAATCAGCCATAGTTTGCAACCTAGTTTGTCAATGAAAAATAAAATGAGTAGCTACCAAAGTCAATGCAGATAGACAACACAGCTGTATCTGTCAGCAGCATTTAAAAATATGAGGCATTCCCGCACTGTGTCCTGCATATAGAAGAAACAAAAATGTCTTAAACTGAACTGAAATGGCTCAGTTGCAATCTGTTGAACTGAATTGAGACAATGAGAGACAACCCCAGATCGACTTCATTAGTATTCCTTCCTCAGCCTAACACCAAACTCCAGCGTAGAATAGAGTTTTCAAAACAAACAGAAGGCTGAGCAGCAATGAACACAGTGCAGGGCAGGCAGCTTGTATGGACAAATGAGCTGACATAGATTATCGGTTACATCTTCAGCACTTGTCAACAACCAGGTGAGGTCATTGCTCCTGTCCTGGCTTGTGCTGTCATGCCACGCTGAGTCATGGCAAAGGGAGAGAGAGAGAGAGAGAGAGAGAGAGAGAGAGAGAGAGAGAGAGAGAGAGAGAGAGAGAGAGAGATAGAGTGGGGGGGAGGTGCTGGCCTCCCTCACTGCCAAGGCGGCACACTGTCTACTGACACCCTGGGATGCATCCTAGGAGCTGCTGCCTAGGAAGCAGCACCAGCCTGAGGATAGAAGGACCTAGAGCTTTTGCAGAGATGAAGCCCAGCAGTTCCTCTTAGGAGATTTCTGAAAGGCCAAAGGCTGAAAGGCTCTCCCCAGACAGGTGCTGCTTATTGTCAAAATGAGGGCAGCAGGGGGAGAGCTACTGGGTAGGGGAAGGAGAATGTGAGCCCTTTAGATATGTAACCCTCTTCTCAGGTCATAAAGCTCATGGCTCAAGACCATGGGAAAGTTTGTGCAACCTAGTAAAATCGCTACGGAGAGAAATTTAGCAATAGCCATCAATATGGCAGCACATAGTCATTCCTAGGTATATACCCTATTGCTATACTTACAGATGTGAAATGATGCTACATTGCTTAGAACAGCTGAATATCAGAAATAGATTAATGTGTATAATTCATGGGGTTTACCAAGTAAAAATTGTGCCATTTCTTTTAATGGACATGTATTATTTTGCAAAACAGCCCGATTCAGAATAATAATTAGTGTGTGATCCTGCCCTTCTCCCTAAAAGAGGATATTAAAAAAAAGGGAGTACAAGCATGTATTCACACTAGAATAGCTTGTGCACACAAAAAATGCAAGGACACACAAGAAAATGGTGTTTCTGGGAAAAGAAATTGGCAGATGGGAAAAGGATAGAAGGGAGATTTGTTGCTACCTTTTTATGAATTTTTGTACTGTGTAAATATGTTGCTTTTTAAAATATAATTTTTTAAAAATATATGAGGCTGTCAGTGAAAATCATTCAATTAGATAGTGGGTGTAACAGTGTTTATGGCCTATAAGTTTTGCAAGTAGTTAAGTTATTGCTGTGACTCTTGTCATCTTTTTTTCTTTTAATGATGAAGTTGAGGCCTTGGAAGTGACTAACCCACAGTCACACAATTCAGAGTCACATGCTATTCTCATAATAAACTGTGTCCAAATTTACTAGTAAATATCTGACTTCTCTGCTAAACTATAAGCAATACAGCCCATATGTCTATGCCCAGTACCAAAGACAGTGTGCTGAATAAATTCATGAAGAAACCAGTGGATGAAGTCCAGCGTTCTGAATGGTAGGAGTTATGGCAAAATTCCCAGGCTGCTTAAAGCAACCTGTAGCTCATCCAGTGCTGTGTTTTCCTGTAGTCACAGGTATAAACAGGTCCCATACTCCATTGCATGGCTGGGTCCTCCTCCGTTCTGTACCTTAGTGATGAGTGTTCCTTGGGGTTCTGCTTGAGTGCCTTCCCTCCCTCCTTTCCTGGATGAGTTAACTGATTCACTTCTACAGGCTTAGCAACAACCTACATTTCCCTTTACTTCCTACCCTCTCCCTGGATTTCCTGTCCTACGTTACTCACAGCTTAACCAATAACTTCAACTATATGCTCCTCAGACTAAACTCAGTTTGTTTCCCTAAACCCTAGTTTATTTTCCTTCTCACTTCCTCCCTCCCTTTCACAACCCAGAGTGTGACTGCACCCTCCAGTTCCATCTATCTGGCTCCCACTGCCTCCACTGGGGACCTTTCACAGCAGCCTCCCCAAAGGGCCGCTGCTTGCCTCCTTCCTCCTCTTCTTCCTAACTCAGAGCACTGCTCTCCTCTCTAAGGGCCTGCTAGAGCCCCACAATTGCTGGGACAGCACAGAGGCTTGCAGATTCCTCTGCCACTGTCCAGAGGAAACGTGTCCCTCTCCATTTGCCACGACCCACTTCTGAAACCATTTGATATTCATCGGTTGAAAGGATGGTCTCTCCTTGGTGAGGCAGGAGCCTTACCCCGAAGCACTGACACCGAATTAAACTATGGTCTCAATAAATATTTGTTGACCAAATCCATTCCAGTGTCTAAGCAACTGATTGTAAACATGTTATGCATATGAACTACTACTATCCTAAGTACGACCTATAGTCCTAGATTCCTTCAGCTTAGCATTTCTTGTGGTGTCCCTGAACCCCATTACCAAGGACAGCTGACACATTAGAAGAGATAAGGAAAAACATAGTTTGATCTTTTTAGGGGGTTGGGACCTACTTCCAATCACTATAAACAACTCAGCAGCTTTATTTTCTAGCTGTGCTTTTGACTTTGTAAATAATCACAAACCTTATTTTCAAGAATACTATATTAATATACCATAACAGAAAATTGGTATACTGAAAGCCCTCTGGTGAGCATGATGCTATCACTCAAGCTACTAGCACAAAGATGGCATACAAGATCAGATGGAGATAGAATAAAGGGGGTAGTTCCTGGGCAAGGATTGGGGATCGGTCTCCCCGTTGGCCCTAGAGGAAGCCAAGCCTTAGGGACAGCAGCAAGGGAGGTGTGCTCATGACGAGGCCATCTTCCTCATCAAACAGGTGGCAGCCTTGTGGTCTAGCTAATCCTGCTAATTACAGAGGACGTGGCTGGCAGCCAAGACAGAGGGGGCCGGTTTTAGCTGCTCACGGGGGAAGGGCTAGCAAGGCAAGCAGGACCCCCACCAAACAGGTGGTGGTTCATGGGAGGATTTCCAACCCAGCAGGGGATGAGGGTCCTGAACAAAAAGAGCCCATCATAGATGCCCCGGCACAGGGACTGGGCCTGAAGGAAGGTGGTGGCTCGGAGGGCCTGGGGTGCTCCAGGGCTCTCCCAAGACACCACAGACACCAGATTCACAGAAATAGCAAAGTGTATTCTCGTCTCTCTGGCAATGGGACAGAACCTGCAGCTAAGCTGCCTGACTTGATCAGTTCTTGGCAAACTATGGATCACTTGGCAATTTTGGTCAGCCACCTGTTTTTGTAAATAAAGTTTTACTGGAATACAGTACTGTCCATTCATGTCTATATTGTCTGGGGCTGTTTTATTGTTATCAAAGCAGAGCTGAGTAGTTTCAACAGAGATCCTGTGATAGGAAAATATGTAGTATCTGCTCTTTATAGAAAATATAAGCCAACTCTTGTTAATAACCACCCAGACTGCACCTCACACCAACTCCAGTAAGAACCTCGAGGGCAGGACTCACGCATCAGCACCTCATAAAGCTCCCAGCCAACTTCACTCTACAGAGAAGGCTGCAGACCACTGCACCAGCCCAATGTAGCAACTCAGAGAAGTGTCCGGACAAGTCACAGAGTATGTTTCCATCTTAGCGGACCATGGTACAAACAGTTCGGACCATGAGCTTTGGGTAAGGATTCATTCTGCTGTGACTCTTATAATCCTTTTTTATTTTCAATGATGAAGTCTTGGCTGGGAAAGACTCCCAGTGACACAGTGCACTGTTATATGTCCTGATAAGAAGCCGAACTCCTGTAGACACGGATGACCAGGCCAATCTGGTGGAGCAGGTATGTGGTGCAGAAGACCCCAAAGACACATGGCTAAGCCCTGCCCACTTCTGTACTTGCCCAGTTCCTGGGTTCTGGCCCTGGCTCACATTCTGGATCACAACTATTTACATCCTTGCTCTGGCAGCTTCTGCTGAATCCTGGTTACAGACCTTGATACAAAACCCCTCATCTTGCTGTCTGGATCACACACTGGAGCTGTGGCACATTTGGGGGTACCTGCCCTGAAGATACACACTTGCTGCCCCTTTCCCCCATCTCTGTGCTAGCATAAGTTTGACATCAGGCTGCCAAATTCATACCCGGGTAAGCCCTCCCCCTGGGGGATTGGTCTGCTCCACTCAGAGGTCTTACCTCTTGGGCACTCAGAGACGCTCCCAGATATCTGTGCCTCCAACATTTAACCAGCATGTGGCAGGTGTGCTGCAAAATCCACAAAGCTGCTCGCTCAGTTAATGCTCTGTATCAGCAGAGAGGGTAGTCTCTGAATTTCACGGCCACAGGCCTTGGTTTTACCTGGTTAGTAACTCTGCCTATTGGTGTAAAGATGAGTGGCTCTTTAAATGCATGATGAGAGTTCTTATGCACCCTGGAGAAGCCCGTGATCCCCAAATCCGGAAATGATAAGCCATGGACTTTATCTGCCAAGCCAGGAGGTCAGTTCTGTCTGCAGCCAGCCATCCCATCTTCACACTAATTTTTTTAATTGAATTCTTTATTGGTACAATTTATATACATCTCAAAATCACATATAACATTGGGAAATTTGTACCAGTATATGCCACAAGTTAATTCTCATTTTTACCCATATCCCTACCCACTCCCCCCTCCTCCCCCCTTTATACATGCTCTTTTATTTTCTTTCTGTATCATATTTATTCCTTCCCCTCAT